>SIJG01000107.1:236826-372481 GCA_023374025.1 Heterodera schachtii
CAACTCATGCAAAGACAACTCAAACAATGCCTTAGACTAGGTCTAAGCTTTAGGCTTAAGCCTAGGCTTGGCTTTTTATAATTTTTTATATTAGTAACTTTGTGTTGACATTATTAAGTGTGCATAGGGTGCTTTCAAACATTTCGATAATCTATACAATCAAGAACAATTAGACGATTCGGAAGGTATAAAGTTTCGACTGATGACGGTTCGAAAACATGTTTTTGAAACGCATAAAATGCCATAGGATGCGTAAAATGTGATGGGACGCGTAAACTGTTGTTGGGACGCGTAAAATGTGATGGGACACGTAAAATGTCATGGGGCGCGTAAAACCGACTAGAACCACAAATCCCTGCTGACTTTAGGCTGTCAATTTTTTAGTCACACAATTACTAGATATTATTAATGACAATTTCCAGTTCGTTAAAAAAATGTTCAAAATATCCGCTGGAGTAGAGAATGATCAATGGTCAATGCTTACCGAAAAGTTCCTGAGATTCGCGACTTACTCCCGAATCCGAAAACCTCGAGACACAAAATCCGAGACTTTTCAAAAATTCTCACATCCTTAAAAATCGATTCAAAGACTTGATGAAAAATCGGGTCAATTGCAGCTTGTACGGTACTTATTAGAGATCGGACCGGTCGGTTTTTTTTTCGGTTTTTTTCGGTATTTTTCGATTTTCGGTTTCGGTTTTTAACCGAAAAAAACCGACCGAGAAATTTTTGAGTTTTTCGGTTTTTTTCGGTTTCGGTTTTTTTCGGTTTTTTAACCGAAACCGTTCGACCGAAATAATTAAAAAACCGAAACAATCGACCGACTTTTTTGACAAATCAGTTGGCCATTTTTTTAACAAAATTCATTAAAAATTCTTAAAATTTTCCTCCGGCGGTGCCTATCGGCACCGCCGACCCCCCCAAAAAGCTATCTTTTCTTAAAAAATTAGTCCAAAATCTCAAAATTTGGTATTTTTAGACAAAATCTGCTAACAAATAGCATTAAAATTACAAAAAAATTTCCCGGCGGCGCTTATCAGCACCGCCGGCCCTAAAGTTATGGCTAGAGCTGGCAATTAAGGCACCAAAAAGCGCAAAATGGCACTGAAAAAAGGCACAAACATCACGAATAAGGCACGAAAAAAGGCATTTAAATTTTTTTTATTAATGATTTTTAGGGAGCAAAACAAAACTTAATTTTGGGCGCGGCCGTTTGGGCGCCAGCATGTTTTTCAACTATAACTTTCTATAACTTTTTTCTATGTCATCCAAATCCAAATTTTTGGTAACATTCGAAATCTTAATATGTTTATAGGCCAGCGCCCAAACGCGTGGGTCCCGAAAAAAATGAATTTTGGCGAACAATTTTTGTGAAAATTTTTCAATTCATAAAGGTATATTCTCTGAATTTTTTTAGATCATTTCTTAGGGGTGTATTTTTGAGATTTTTTTGAATTTTGGAATTTTTCGGGAAAAAACGTCAAAAAGGGCACCAAATCGCTAAAACTAATCTGTGGTTTTTTTAGAATCAAGGAGCAAAAACATGTTTTTTTGACTGCCTTTTCTATCATTTTCCAAACTTTAGTACACCATTCAATAGAGCTTCAATAGCTTTACAATTTAGTTCAGAGGTGATCTTTAGCTTTTTCTGTTAATAAAAATGTTTTATTGCTTTTTTTGGAAAAAATATAAAAATTCAAAAAAAACCGAAACCGAAACGATATACCGAAAATTTTTCTTCGGTTTTTTTCGGTTCGGTTTTTTTCGGTTTTTTAACCGAAACCGTTCGACCGAGAATTTTTTGGGTTTTTCGGTTTTTTTCGGTTTCGGTTTTTTTTCGGTTTTTAACCGAAACCGTTCGACCGACCCTCTTGTCCGGTCTCTAGTATTTATGTCGTTTACAGTCCATAAAAAAAATAAAATTTATAAATCAATTTATAAACATTTCTAAGGGGTTGTCGGTGTCGCTGATCACGAATCTGACATCCATTTCGACCAATTTTGAATCCCGGACGCGAATTCGAACAAAAAATCGAAAATTCCAATTTTTCAAATTTTACGATGCGAAAATAACAAAAGTTCACCAAAATTCCAGACAAACACAGACAAAATCAACGCTCGCAGCGGTATAATTGTGCAATTTTGTTATTTTCGTACCGTAAAATGATTTTTTGAAAAATTGGAAATTTCGACTTTTTGTTCGAATTCGGGTCCGGGATTCAAAGTTGGTCAAAATGGGTCTCAGATTCGTGATCAGCGACCCCGAAACCCCCTTAGAAATGTTTATAAATTGATTTAAAATTTATTTTTTTATGGGCTGTAAACGACATAAGTACCGCTCGTACAAAAAATTTTTTTACAAAATAAAGCCTAAGCTTAATCCGAAAGCTTATGCGTATTCTAAGCTTTTATAAAAAATGCCGATTGTACGAATTGCCATGAACCCGAAAAAATCATACATACATAGACAAAAGAAAAGACAAGAAAAAAATTTAAATTTATTTTTCCTCGGGACCGCAATTCTGCAGTATTACCCAATCAATGACCAACTAAATTTTTCCTTAATGGCTCAATTGGTATTTTTGACACGCAAAACTTAAAAAAGAATGCTTAGGCTTAAACTGTTCAATTAATATCAAATGTGTGTTTTATTAGAATGAAAGAAAATCAACAAAAGCATTTCTGAGAGAATAAATGAGAGAATCAAATCAAATTCCAATTGGTTAGACCATCGATCATTTTCTCAAATATAATTAGGTAATTCATTTCCACGCAATTAGACGACATTTTCAAATAATCACTCATTCCGCTGATCCACTGGGCCCGGGAGTCGTCGAGAATACTTTTTCGTTGCTTTGACCTGCTTCTTTTTCTTCTTCGTCCGCTGGGCGCGACAATGGCCTAAAATTAAACACAATTTGAATTGGGTGAATGAATTAAATTAATCTTTTACACTTACCCAATCAAATTAATGCCGATATCCCACAAATTAAATTGGACAGTGTTCAAATTGTTGTCCCAATTTTCGTCGTTTTCCCATTGATCCGTCGCCGCCTTTTCACTAATTGGGCATCGCTTCAACAGCCAAACACCAAGCGATTCATCTTCTTCGTCTTCTCCGACCTTCATCAGTGTCAGCCTTTCTTTGGTCCGTTCATTCACCAATTCAAATGGCTCAATTGGCGACAGTAAAACGTCAAAATAAATTTTGTAATTGACAGAAGCGGTGGGACGGCGAAATGTCTAAATAAAATAAAAGAAAGCGTAAATCAAAAGACAATCAATCATTTATGTGACCAACACACACACCTCCTTGAAACTGTTGACCCAATCCAAGTTTCCGTCTGCATCTACATATTGGAGAAACAATCGTTTCGGTTGACCATTTTTTGTCGGAGTTTGAAGCCATTTGGACAACGCTTGGCCAGCAGTTGCATTCGGTCCATCGTCAGCAATTCCATCGGGGAACAGAAAATTGGATTCGATTGAATTCAATTGGCAAAGATGATCAGTGAGAACTGTTGGCGAACTGCGGCGAAGCAAATTGTCCAAATCATTGGCATTGGTAAAGCGCAAATGGTGAATGTTTGTCGCAAAAATTGGCAAAATTTCTCGGGCCAAAACATCCCAAATCGGATGAATATCTTCGGTTTCATATGAAGGCACAATCAACTCCAATTTGGTGCCCATTCTGTCCCAAATTTGCTTGTTGGCATGGAGAAATTCGAGCACAGAATGGTCAATGTAACTGAAGAAATATTAAAATGCCTTAATATGTATAAACAAAAGTTTAAAATTACTCAATCTGAAGGTCCTTAAAGCGAATTTTGTTGGGCAACGGATCGTCCGGCAATGGAAAATGCACAAAATTGCCATCGATCCGTACAGAGAGTTTCGCTTTTAGTCCAATGCCCACGCAAATTTTGATTGTCCTCCAAATTGTCAATTCTGTTGTTTTGCCATCAAAATGTTTGTCCACTAAAATGTCGAAACGGTCAGAAAGCATTGCCATTTTGAGGCCAAGTTGGGGACGGTTAAAAGATGGCAGAATGTCCATCCACACATCGCTGCAAATCCAACTTAAAAAGATGGAAAACTATGAAAAAATGGAAAATTTTGTAATTTTAAAAATTTCATTACCGTCGGTTCATTTTTTGCTGCAATTAGCAAACTTTTGTCGTTTACCAATTGGTTGATTACACAAAACTCAGAATAAATAATCAAAATGCCTTTCCTAAACGATAAGCAAATCGACCGACAACAAAAAATGTAAAAAAGAGACGTAAAAGGGCATTCAATATAGGGAGAATGAATAAATGGAATGAGGCGGATGAGAACAAAAAAAAAGGCATTTTTATTTCTTAAGGCCTTTATTAACCATTAAAAATTTAAAAAAAATTTTGTTTTTTTTTTGTGTTTGAATTTTTTGCATCAATTTTTCTCATGTTTTTTCCAATTGTTGAATATGCAAAAACTTTAAATTTAAATGTCCTTCCTATATAAAAAAAACTAAATTAAATTCGTAAATTCATAGGGTAGGGTGGGACACGATCGCAATTTGCGTACGCGAAAAGTTTTCGCAACATTCTATACGGGAACCTCCCAGTCCGGCGCCGTTCCTAATAACTTTTCTCATTATCAACCAAATTAATTATTTTTCGTATCATTCGATGGCCTTAATGAGCTCTATTACCATCCAAAATTTCAAAATATTCTGTCAGTTTCCAAAAAAGTAATGGTAAAAACCCTCAAAAATTGACCTTTTCATGGCTTTTTCGACGCCGTTTGCAATAACTTTTTTGTACTTGCATATGTTTTATTTGTATTTGAAATGAAAATGTTAAGCACATATAGAGCCTTCAAATGATGCCAGATTTGCTAACTTTAACTGACTAAGAAAAAAGTTACAACATTTAAAAATTGGCAGCGCCGGAACAGTCCGCGCCGAACTGACCCCAACTCTTCTTTACCGCGTTTTCGTTTTTTTTTTTTTGGTCCGGTCCCTGTCCTATCCCCTGCTACTGCTACAAATCGTTGAAATATTTATTCTTGGTGAACTCTAAAAGTATCATTAATAATGCCTAATTGCATTCGACTAAAACTTTACAGTCTAAAGTCAGCAGAAAATTGTTGTGCCACGAATATCGCCCAGCTTTTCCCGTATTATCATTAGCCATTTTACCAACAATGAATTAATTAATTAATTAATTAATTACATACACATAAAATACAAAGGAAATGGACGAATTTGCGGAGCAAGGAAATGTCAAATACAAACAAACAAACAATTAGACAAATATTAAATGGCACAGTGCCAACATCATTTCTGTCACATAATCGCACCAATTAATTCATTCATTTCTTCTGCTGTTGATCAGTGATCACTTGGCCCGGGAGAAACGTCGTCGAGAAGACTAAAAAACCGAATTCCATTTCAAATTATAAAAAATTAAATTTTTATGAGTCCAAAACTAACCATCCATGATTTTTTGAACCATAATTCTGTTCATTTCAAAATAAACCATACATTTTTGATACGAATTGAAGAACAAAGTCTACGCAATTGTCGACGAGTGGACTCATAAATGATTAAGCATTTTAAATTTGTTCACCCGTCGTCGAATCTGCCATCTTCGATCCAAATGTCAATTGAGTTCTGTCGAGCACTCAATTCATCCCCCACATTGTCCCATTTTCCCTCATCCCATCCAATTGGACAACGGTCGAGACAAAAGTCATTTGGTGATTGTTGAAGTGCCAATTGCTCCCCAGTCACTGCGTTGATCAGATCAAATGGCACAACGGAGTCAAGCGGAAAAGACGGCAGAAAGTGAATGTAAAAAATAACCGGAGAAGCATTGGAAAATGCCTAAAAAAGGAGACAGCTTTCGAATGATACCAAGATTGTTGGATTTGGATGCTAGAGGCCTCCGATAAACATTTATCACCAAATTCAAATTGACCATCTCAAAAATGATCGGCCATTTCTCAAATACATATATTGAACAAAAATTCTAAAACAATCAGATAAATAAATGTGTAAGAAGCAATAAAGCATTTATGAGAGAAAATGAGCATCAAATCAAATTCAAATTGTTGAGATCATCGACAATTTCTCAAATAAATTATTGTAATTCACTTCCGCGCAATTAGATGACATTTTCGATGCTTTGACCCGCTTTTTCTTCCGTTGATGGAGACAATGGCCTAAAATTAAGTGTTTATTTTTCAACAAAATCAAATTCCGTTGGTTGTTGTTGCTCTCACCCAATGGTATTATTGCCATGCCACAAATCAAATTTGACATTGTTCAAATTGTCGTCCCAATTTTCGTCGTTTTCCCATTTAATTGCCGCCGCCTTTTCACTAATTGGACATCGCTTCAACAGCCAATAAACATCAAAAGGTGACACTGACACTTTCTCCAATGTCAGCTTTTCCTTGGTTCGTTCGTTCACCAATTCAAATGGCTCAGTTGGCATTGTTTTCACACGATTAATTCGAAGAATGTAACTGACAGAGGAAGTGGCACGGGGAAATGCCTAAACAAAAAGAAAACGCAAATCGCTAATACAGTTTAGGCTAGAGACCGGACAAGAGGGTCGGTCGAACGGTTTCGGTTAAAAACCGAAAAAAAACCGAAACCGAAAAAAACCGAAAAACTCAAAAAATTCTCGGTCGAACGGTTTCGGTTAAAAAACCGAAAAAAACCGAAATCGAAAAAACCGAAGAAAATTTTTCGGTTTATTTCGATTTTTCGGTTTTTTTGAATTCTTTAATTTTTTTTCCAAAAAAGCAATAAACTATTTCTATTAATAGAAAAAGCGAAAAATCTCTCTGAGTAAAATTGTAAAGCTATTGAAACCTCTATTGAATGGTGTATATGTTGGAAAAATGATTGAAAAAGGCAAACCAAAAAACGTGTGTTTTCTACTTGATTCTAAAAAACCCCAAAAGATTTGTTTTAGTGATATGGTGCCTTTTTTGGTGTTTTTTCCGAAAAATTCCATTAAAAATTCAATGAAATCGGGAAAATACACCCCCTAAGAAATGTTCTAAAAAATTTCAGAAAATACATCCCTAAGAAGTGGTCTAAAAAATTTCAGAAAATACACCCCTAAGAAATGGTCTAAAAAATTTCAGAAAATATACCTTTAAGAATTGAAAAATTTCTCAAAGTTGTTCGCCAAAATTTAATATTTTTTCTTGATCAAATTTTTTGGTTTCCTAATTGAAAAACATTATAAAATATTGAATTATTTTTAAATCAGCAAAATTAAGTCTTTTGATTAAGTTTTACGTGTTTTGCTCCCTAAAAATCCTTAATAAAAAATTTTTTAATGCCTTTTTTAAAATTTTTTCGTGCCTATTTTAGTGCCTTTTTTTGTGAGCCCTATGCATAACGTTTCGGCCGGCGATGCCGATAGGTGCCGCCGGAAATTTTTTTGTAATTTTAATGCTATTTGTTAGCAGACTTTGTGTGAAAAATGACCAAATTTTGGGCAAGTTTTTTAAGAAAAGATAGGTTTTTGGTGAGCCGGCGGTGCCGATAGGCGCCGCCGGGGGAAAATTTTAAGAATTTTTAATGAATTTTGTTAAAAAATGGCCAATTGATTTTTCATAAAAGTCGGTCGATTGTTTCGGTTTTTTGATTATTTCGGTCGGTCGGTTTCGGTTAAAAAACCGAAAAAAACCGAAACCGAAAAAAACCGAAAAACTCAAAAATTTCTCGGTCGGTTTTTTTCGGTCAAAAACCGAAACCGAAAATCGAAAAATACCGAAAAAAACCGAAAAAAAAACCGACCGGTCCGATCTCTAGTTTAGGCCACATGAAATTTTTTTTTGTTATAAGACATAAAAAATGTAGGCTTTATTGCATTTTATGAGTCCAACTATTTTACAATTAATAAAAGCAAGTTTTGGGTCCAATACCAGAGCCCGGCGGGAGTATGGGACCATGTTGGTATGCACAATACTAAGGATAATTATCCGCAGCTATAGATAAGCGGATAGGATAGCTGCAGATAAAAAAATCTTCAGATAAAAACAATTTTTCAAACTTATTTTTGTGATTTTAATTGACATTTCAATCGCACCTATCCTCATCTCGATGCGGATAGTGATTTTAATCTGGAGATAGGTAGCTGCTACCCTATCCTTAGCATTGTGCATATGTAGCCTAGCTGCAGCTGAAGCTATTTTTGAAAAAAACTGTCATTGTGCAAACGGATTTATCTGCGGATAGTTAGCATTGTGCATACCAGCATCATAAACTCTGATTGGGTTCATAAAATTCATGGGACTCATAAAATACCTTTGGCCTCATAAAGTGCAATAGAACCAAAATGTAACCATGGAGTTTTTGGAGCGGCTGATCACGAATATGATATCCATTCGACCAATTCCGAACCCCGGAAAATTCATTGTTCACCAAAACCAAAATTTCTGTTCCAAAATTGAAAAACGGCGTCATAATCGCCAAAATGCTTCTGCCACTATTGTCCAGACCATACATGGACAAGGGGGGGGGGGGGTCAGAAATTTCCCTCTACGAAATACGAAATACCCCCCACCCCCCCCCCCCCTCAGAGGCCAAAATTTTTACGAAATTGAAAAAAACGCTCAAAAATGTTTTCTGACGACCTTTTTTTTTTTTTTGCTTTTCAGTCCAATTTTTTTCCTTTTTTCTTTTTCCCTTTTTTTAATCACATTTTTTGCGGCGTTTTTTAAAAAAAATTGGGTAACGGGGGGGGGGGGGGGGGTCCGACGGTGCGTGCCGATAGGCGCCGTCGTAAAAAATTTATAATTTCAGTGCAATTTGTTAACAGTTTTTGTGTAAAAACCGACCGTTTTTTTTGCGATTTTTAGAATCTTTAAAAATTTTTATTAACAAATTTTCACTAAAAAGTGTAAAATTCCGTTAAAAAATAACGAAATAGCAAAACGAAATTCAATTTTGTAAAAAATTTACGAAATGCGAAAAGAAATTCAATTTCGTAAAAAATTTACGAAATAGGAAAAGATGAAATAGAATTTCGTGGAAATTTTTAACGAAATGCAATTCAAAAGCGTAAAAATTTTGGGTTTTTGGCACAAAATTTTGATTTTTTCTTTCAATTTCGTAAAATTTTCCCATCTTTACCAGTGCTTTTTTGATTTTGGCCGAAAATTTTACGAAATTGCCTCGGACCCCCGTACGATTTACGAAATTGACCCCCCCCCCCCCCTTGACCCCCCCCTCGCCCACGTATGGTCCAGACATGTATGTATCGTACATTTTGAAACTAAGTGTGGATTTTGGTGAATTTTCGACTTTGTTCGAATCCGGGTCTGGGATTCGGAATTGCTCGAAATAGATGTCATATTCGTGATCAGCACCCACAAAACCCCATGATGTCTTTAAAAACAATTCGATTGGCCTAAATTGTACAAATACCCGCAAATCAAAAGCAATCAATGAGTTGTTTAATGAATAGGCCGGCTACCTCTTTCAAATTGTTGACCCATCCGAGATTTAGTCGACCATAATAATCACGGCAATGCAATCGCTTCGGTTGACCATTTTTGCTCGGAGTGTACAACCATTTGGACAACGCTTGTCCAGCAGAAAAAGCTGTATTTGGCCCATCATCAGCAATTACGTCGGGCAACATAATACAAGAATCGATTGAATTCAATTGGTCAAGATCAGTTAGAATTGTCGGTGAAGTGCGGCGACGCAAATTGTCCAAATCATTGGCACTGTGAAAGCCCAAATGACGAATGTTTGTAGCAAAAATTGGCAAAATTTCTCGGGCCAAAACATCCCAAACTCGTTGCTTATCTTCGATTTCGTATGAATACACATTCAACTCCAATTTGGTGCCCCGTCTGTCCCAAATTTGCTTGTTGGCATGGAAAAATGCAATAACGGAATGGTCAATGTAGCTGAAGAAACATAAATAATATGCCTTAAAATACACAAAAAGTTAAGTTACCCAATCCAAAGATGCTTAAAGCGGATTTTGTTTGGTAGCGGATGGTCCGGCAGTGGAAATGCCATCCATTTGCCATCGATCAAAACAGATAATTTCGGTTCTGGTCCTTCGTCCTTGTCAATTCTGATACGTCTCCAAATTGTCAATTCCGTAGTTTTGCCATTGAAATGCGTGTCCACCAAAATGTCGAAACGGTCGGAAAGCAATGCCAAATTGAGACCAAGTTCAGAACGGCCAAACAAAGGGAAAATGTCCATCCACACGTCGTTGCACACCCAACTGAAATGAGAAAATAGGGAAAAATGAAAAATTTGTAATTTTATTTTCCAAAATTTCCTTACCGTCTGTTCATTTTTGCTGCAATTAACACACTTTGCCCTTTTTCCAATTGTTTGGTGTCACAAGATTCAGAATATCTAGGTAAATAAAAGTCGTGGTGGGTCGAAGTGTCAAAAGTATCGATGTGGCGAAGTGTCAAAAGTATCGATGTGGGCGAAGTGTCAAAAGTATCGATGAGGGGTGATCGGAAGAGGCGGGTCATTTTAGTACGGAATAAATTATTTAATTAATTAAATTAATTAGTTAATTAACAAATGAATAATAATCTAATAAGTAATAAATATATCTGGCTCTATTTCAGTTTACACAACCATAAAAAAAGACACGACCATATAATAATTTGATAAATTTAATTCGCCATTACTTCTTCAAGAAGCATACAAATTAAACAATCTTGGTATTTTTTATAGCCCTAAGTGTCCTCAATTTGCCTGTAAAATTTCAAAAAATTTCGTTTGGTATAACTTTCTATATACAAATCATAGATCCACCATTCCAAAAACAATTCGATAGCAAATGTTGTGCTTTTTCTAGTGGCTTGCCTATTTTTTCTAGAAAAAATTTCCCAAGCCACTAGGGATTTTTTTTCGAAAGTTTCACCGACTTTCAGTGTGTTTTGGGGTGTCCCGGTCACTAGGAAGGAGTGATCTGATCAAGTTAGTGTAAGAGACTTTTTTGATCAGCACCAGAGTTATGCAAGAATGAATTATTTCAAATTTTTAAATGAACTATAAGATATTTTTAGGTTTACTTTTTTGGGGCACTGTATTTCTCTCACAAAAATGTAACTTGTTTGGGAAATGCTAAAACAATAAATCAAAATTATAATTAGGCTCAAAATCCGCAAATCTAATTAATAGATCAAAATAATTACATTATTAATTAATTAAATAATTTATTCCGTACTGAAATGACCCGCCTCTTCCGATCACCCCTCATCGATACTTTTGACACTTCGCCCGCATCGATACTTTTGACACTTTGCCCACATCGATACTTTTGACACTTCGCCCGCATTGATACTTTTGACACTTCGTCCTAGCACCAATAAAAGTGTCATGCAAATCCGGGTACACTACAACTCGCCGACGCCGACTCGCCGATGGTCGACTCGCCGATAAATTGTGCAAAAAAAATTGTGGAAATATTTAAATTGTAGCCAAATGAAAGGTCAGAAACCTAAGCCAGTATAAAAATTTTGTTTGCTTGAACGCGTTTTTATCTCTGATCTGATCAGTGATCACACAGCAATTTATTTCTTACAATGCAAAACCTGAAACAAATTCAAAGTCAACGTGCCGAACAGAAATATTGGCGAGAATTCAATTTTCTGTTTTTGTCTTTTTATCTACGTACGGCAAAATTAAAATTTCTTTATTTTAAAAAATTAAAATTTTCCAGAATTTTTTTGCACAATTTATCGGCGAGTTGGCATCGGCGAGTTGAACTATTCCCTGCAAATCCTTTAACCAATGAGTTGGGAATGGAAGGGATTACAAGTTTTATGAAGGGGAAAATGAAAAGGAAATTGGGCAAAACTATCAATTTTAAATTTGCAAAATACATTAACACAATGTTTCAATTTTTGACTTCCAATTCAAAAAAAAAAAATTATTTTTTTAAAATCAAATCAAATTCCAATTAGCGAGGGTCGCCATTTCTTACACATAATTTTGATTGCTTTCATCCGCTTCTTCTTCCTCTGGTGGAAACAATGGCCTAAAATTTAGTACCATTAAAGGTTCAATAGATTTTACTGAGTTTCAGTGTGATATTTTGGTGAATATTTTAAAACGCTTCGGCGATACAAAGACACAAGATATTTGTAGAATGAGAGGGAAATAGAAAAAGCAAACATTTTTATAGTCACGAAAAACGAAAGAGAAGCAAATGCTTAGTAAATCATTGTTCATTCTCTCTTTATAAATGTATAAAAAATCGACCAATGCCTTCAGTTTGCAAAAAAAAAAAAGAAGTAAATTTCACCAAAAAATTATTTCGCAAATTTCGCTTTTTTGGCACTTTTGCGTTTCGCATTTTGGCGCGAATATTTTTCCCCCGGCGGCGCCTATCGGCACCGCCATGCCCCCAAAATCCTATTTTTTCTTAGCAAATGGCCCAAAATCGCAAAACTGGTAATTTTTAGTAAAAAATCTGTTAACAAATTGCATTTTAAATTTGAGGCCGAGTTGAGGACGGTTAAAATGCGGGAAAATGTCCATCCAAACATTCGCACAAATCCAACTGAAATGCGGGCAATTAATTGTTATTGTTAGAAATTTGAAAGTTTAAAATTTCCTTACCGTCTGTTCTTTTTAATGGCCACGCGAACACTTCGCTGTTTTCCAAATGATGTCACAAATGAGCCAAATATATACAAACCACTGAGAAAACCCATCAGAAAATTTGGAATTTGTTTTTAAATGCGAGTTTTCGACTTTTTGATCCGGGTTCGGGCTTCAAACCAGGTCTAAATGGATGTCAGATTCGTGATCACCGACTCCGAAAACTCACTGGAAAGTTGATTTGATTTAAAAACTATTTTTTATGGTATGTAAACGACATACAGTAAGAGTACCAACATTTAAAGTTCACCGTCCCGCCTTTGGGTTTCCATCGTGGCGCCTAAATGTACAATGATCATTTAAAGCCTAAAGATTGATTTCAATTTAGCAAAATTATTATTTTTAATGGCACCGCCAGTCAAAAAAAAGCAAAACTTTTCTTCCGACAACCGCCGGCTCATTTCTTCTACGGCAATTGGTGAACATCATGAACAGCAGAAACAGCACACATCGCATGGAAAACTGCCAAGTCTTTTTCGACTGGCAAAGAAAAAGAACAATCGAATTGTGAGGAAAAAAATGTGAGAATTGTTGGGTAAAAAAATTATGAAATTCCTTTCATTTTAAGCGTCCCATAATATTTTCCAAACCCATTTCAGTTGGATTTGCAATGATTTGTGGATGGACACTCTTCCGTTTTTTGACCACACTCAACTCGGTCTCAAATTGGCATTGCTTTCGCCTCGTTTTGATGTTTTAGTGGACAAACATTTCAATGACGGCACAACAGAATTGACAATTTGGAGACCAACCGAAATTTGCAAGGACCATGAAATGCCGAAATCATCTGTGTTGATCCGCTGTGTGACCAAATCTGTCGAATTGCCATTGCCCGACCATCCGCTACCCAACAACATTCGCTTTAAACATCTTCGAATTAAGTAATTCAAACCTTTAAAAGATCAATCACTCTTTTTGTCCACCCTTTTCAGGTACATCGATCACTCCGTCATCGCATTTCTCCGTGCCAATCAGCCAATTTTTGCAAAAAGAGACATCAACTTGAATTTGAACGTGTTTGCACACAACACCAGGGCTATTCGTTGGATTTGGAGTGTTATTGTCAGTGCAATTTGGCCCTTATTTGAGACAAACATTCGCCTTTTGCAATTTCCTAACGGTGCTCATTTTGTTTCGTCTCATTTCGCCGACCTTTCTATCCGATTTCATTCGTTTGAATTCAGCCCATCTGTTGCCCGGTTTGATTGGTGATCGAAGCACTGGCCAATTTCTGTTCAAATGGTTGCACATTCCGAGAAAAGACGGCCAACCGAAGCGATTGCATTCCAATGTTCAAATGCCATCGCGATTTCATAAGTTGCTCAAAAATTTCAAGGAGGTCGCCCCAATTTTCTTTCGGCATCAATGCCTTAGATGGCTCTCATTTTTTTTTTGCTTTGTTTAGACATTTATGCATGCCACCACTTGTGTCAGTTACATTTTGTCATTGTCCGCATTTGTGTATGCTGTGCCATTTGAATTGGTCAATGGACGAACTCGAGAAAAACTGACATTGGAGAAAGGAGGAGGGCACGGTCTTAATTGTTGGCTGCTGAAGCGATGCCCAATTGGACAAATGGTTCAGTGGGAAGACGAAAATTTGAACAATTGGAACAATGTCAGCATTGAATTGAGTGGTGTCAGAAAATGCATTGGGTGAGGCAAAAGCGATTTGCACATTTTTAGTGTGGATTCATCCAATTAAAATTGCACTTAATTTAGCCCATTGTATCCACAACCAAAAGAAGAAGCGGACTAAAGCAGCGGAAAAAGGCGTCAAAATGTGCGGAAGTGAATTATTATAATTGAGAAGTGATCGGGCTATTTTGGAGAATATTGAATGGACAAATTGATCTGTGTTGACCATTTTGATGTTCATTTTTGCTCGTTGATTTTGTTGATTCTTTCCGACTAAATATTTATTTCACCGCCGAATAAAATAGGAATTTCCCGAAATACGGAATGACTCTTTTTCGAAATCAGGCCCGAGGTTCGGAATTGGTCGAAATGGATGCCGGCTTCGTGATCAGCGACCCCGAAAACCATTGGAAACAAGTTTTATGACTTAAAATTTCCGGGACGGTAGTCCCGAACTGGAAGGCACAACGGAATTGACACTTTGCAATTCCATTATAATTCGCAAGGACATTGGATCAAAAGCGAATCTGTCTGTAGTGTTCGGTATCAATGTTGTGCAATTTTCGATGCCGGACCATCCGTTGCCAAACAAAAATTCGTTTTTGTTTCCCAGTCATTGAATTTCTGCGTTCCAACAAACAATTTGGGACAACAGGAGCACCAAGAAGGGATGCCCAACCAATTCGTGATGTTTTTACCCATGAAATTTGGCCAATTTTTGGGACAAACATTCGCCAATTGTACTTTTCTGATGGCAATCAGTTGGACAATTTGCGTCGTCTGATTTCACCGACAATTCTCACTGATCTTGATCAGTTGCATTCAATCGATTTCACTGATCTGTTACCCGATGGAATTGTTGACGATGTGCTAAATGCAACTGCTGGTCAGGCATTGTCGAAATGGCTGCACACTCCGACAAAAGATGGCCAACCGAAGCGATTGCATCGCAAGAATTATGTGGGTCCACTGAATCTGGAATGGGTCAACAATCTCAAAGATTTGTCCCCGCCATATTTTTCGTTAAATTGTTTTTGTTTTACCAATTTTGTTTAGACATTTCTCCGTGCCACCACTTCTGTCAGTTACCATATTCAACTTAATTTTTGCGCGACAACAATGCCAACTGAACCATTTGAATTGGTGAATGTACCAAAGAAAAGTTGACATTGGAGAAAATATAAGTACCACATTATCCTTTTAATTGGCTGTTGAAACGTCGTCTAATTACGCGGAGTGAATTAATTAATAATTATAATTGTGAAATGATTTGCAGCTCATTATTTTCTCTCAAAAATGCTTTCTGTCACTTTCATTCGTTGCTTTTTTCGTTACAATATGTACATAAAATATATATTTGTATCGAAAACAATTGAAAATAAGCAAATAAGTTTTTTGATTAATTTTTACATGTTTTGGCGTAAAAAGTGTTAATAAAATTTTTTTTTGCCTATTTTAGTGCCTAAAAATCGCATCCCTATTTATTAATTGTTTGTTCTGTTTTTATTAATCATTTTCTGGTACACAAGCAATTTGAAGCTATTTTGTAATTAGGTAATTACGTACACATAAAATACAATGGAAATGGGCGAATTTGCGGAGGAAACAAAAGTCAAATATGTACAAACAAATAAACGATTAGGCAAATATTGAAAGGGCAAAGTGCCAACATATCATTTCACTCATATAATCGTATCAATCAATTGATTAATTCAATTCGCTGATCACTCGTCCCGGGAGAAGTGGCGTCGAGAAGACTGAAAAAAAGAATTCCATTACACTTTAAGTCAATTCAATTTTTATGAGTCCAATCAACTAAGCATCCTTGTTATTTTTTTATCATAATTCGGCGGGGAAATATGTTGAAAAGGTCAAAGGGTAAATCAATAAATGGGGAATGAACATCAAAATGGAACGCCAATATTTAAATCAAATGTCCTCTTCCTACATGCCCCCGTCGACGCAAGAATCGGTCCCCGATTCTGATCAGTCTCCCCCGGGCCCACAGATGCGACGTCCCGGCGCATGGCGATGGAATTGGAAGGTGGCGATGAGATGATGTTCAACTTAAATTTAGAAAAGGGGCAAAAAACGGGATGGAAATCAGTCAGTTCAGCAGACAAAATTCGGAATGCTTTGATCAGCCATTCGATCAGCACTTATCAGCCAAACATAATGAATAGTAAAAGCGGGTGCCAAATATGATGAAGGAGTGGGATATGCCATCAAAGGGAATTGGACAAAATTAGAAAATTGGGCAACTGTGCCATTGTTCGGTGAAAATGTACGAATTGACATTAAACTTGGCGGACGGTAATTCGGTTTGAATTGCGGAGTAGGTTTCCGGAAAATGATGGAATTCAGTGGACGAATATTGCATTTTTCAGCCTCCGGTTTTTGGGAAATTTTCTTTGGTTTGGCGATTTTGGGATTCCTTTTCTTGACAATGTTTAGTTTGAGTGGCAATTTTGAGACGGATTTTTTGTGTTCAGCAATTCGATTTTCGGAATTTTTGGGAAATTCCTCCTCTTTACCGCTATTTTTGGCCTTCATTCCTTCAACCTCTTCCATCAAAGCCTTTATTTTTCGGCCCTGCTCCTGCGCCATCAAATTTTGTTGAACCGACAAAATTGAAAAATGGGCATTCTCCTCTTCTGCCATTTCCAACTTTTCTTTTGCCACCTTCATCTCACTTTCGATCGCTTTCGATTCAGCACGACTTTTCGCTGTCTTCTCCAGCAGTTTTATGTGATCAGCCTTTAGGAAATCGTAGAGATGTTCTTTCTCTGACAATTTTTCTTGTAAAATTTCGACTTTTGCCTCTGCTTCGTCTCGTTCGGCCCTCACTCTCACCAATTCATCTGCCAGCCTTTCAACCAAAAATTGCTCTTGCTCTGCTCGGCCTCCATAACCAAATCTTTCCAATAAATTCACACTGGAATTGGAATGCGCTGACAGCCTTCCAAATTCATTTTCACATGCTCCTTCGTTTCTGCGCAAACCGAAAGCATTTTCAGCAAAAGTTCGGTTTTGGCTGCCTTCACAGCCAATTCTTTCTCGCAGCGCACGGCCTTGTGCCAACATTCTGCTTCTCACACTTGCCTGACCAGAACTTTCTTCCATTTTCGGCGAATTGAGTCGGCGGACAGCGCTGCTTTTCAACGGCTTTGCTTCTTGTGGGCAATCGGCGAGCAATTCGGTGTCTCCCAAAAGGCGGTGCAGTTCGATGTCGGACAGGAGCGCCAAGTCAGGAAAACAAAGCAAGGCTGGGGTTCGGGTTGGGAGGATTTGTTCACTAAGTCAATTGGCGATGGACTTGGAGAATTTATTTATTTATTTGGAGAAGGAAAATAATATATTTATTTTGAGGAGGAGGGACGGACAGGGAAAGGATGGAACATGGAAAAGTAAAAGATAAAACAACAATGAATGAATATGGGAAGAGGGCGGGGAAATATGTTGAAAAGGTCAAAGGGTAAATCAATAAATGGGGAATGAACATCAAAATGGAACGCCAATATTTAAATCAAATGTCCTCTTCCTACATGGGAACGAATTGAAAGCACAAAGTCTAAGCAATTGTTGATCGAACTCATAAAGAAAATGAAATTTTTCAAAAAATTGTTCACCCATCGTCGAATCCGCCGTCTCTGATCCGAATGTCAATTGGGTTCGTTCGAGCATTAATTTCTTTGTTTACATTTTCCCAATTTCGCTCATCCCATCCAATTGGACAACGGCTGAGCCAAAAGTCATCTGCTGATTGTTTAAGCATTAATTTCTCTCCAGTCATTTCGTTAATCAGATCAAATGGCACAACAGAGTCAAGCGGAGAAGACAGTCGAAAGTGAATGGAAAAAGTAACCGGAGAAGAAGCATTGGAAAATGCCTGAAAATGGGACAAAAAAACATAGAAAACCCAATTAAATTAGGCATAATCACCGCTTTAAACTGTTCCATCGTTGACGACCATTGCTCAGCCGTTGAATTAACAGAGCATTGGATCCACTTTGGCACACCATTCGGATGAGGCGTCAACAGCCATTTGGTCACCGCTTGACCATCCGACGCGTTGGCACTTTCATCGGGTGGCAATTCGGGGAGAATGTCGCCATCAAACAAAATAGTGTGAAGAGATGGACAATCGTTGAGCATTGACGGGGCCAATTGGCGCATACGACGAAAAGCGATGGTATTCAAAAAGATCACATCAATGGAGTGGCGGAGCATTGGCAAAAGGTTGAGCAAAACGAAGCCCAAAATGTAAACATTTTCAGTGATGTCCAAGAATACTGAACAAAAGGCGAAAAAATGGTGGAAAAGGCGGAGAAATGCGACGACATTTTGATCGATGTAACTGAAAAACAGAAAATTTAGACAAAAATTACAAATTAATCTATTTTTACATGATCTGAATGTCATAGAATCCGATGACTTTGTTGGGCAACGGATTTTGCGGAATTGGCAACGGATTTCCATCGGAATTGACAATTTGCATTTTCTTCGTGCCATTTTCTTCAATGTCCCATTGGATAAGAAATTGTTTGTTCAATTTCCATTTGCGTGTCTTGAAGTGTTCGTCCACGTAAAAGTCAAAGCGGTGGCTAATCAGTGCAATTTCGAGGCCAAGTTGAGAAGGCGCAAGAAAATCGAACACCAAAAGCCAACAGTCGCTGCAGATAAAACTGAAATTGAAGAATTTTTATGAAATTTCCATATTTTTGTCTAATTTTTTTACATTTCTTTTTTGTGAGGGCGTCGTCGTTTTTTGACATGCCCAAAAAGGATCCAAAGAATGATGGCACAAACGACCAACAGCAGAAGAAACATGGCACAGAAACTGAAAATCATTTGGGGAAATGAATGAATGCAATTTTTTTTTCGTCGGGACCGCAATTCCACACCATCAATTGGCGCATACGGCGAAAAACCCAAAGGGAAATTTTAGCTTTTTTAAAACTTTCTTAAGGCCGATGAAGCTAAACTTTCGACAATTTGTTTTGAAAATAATAAACTTACAGAATTTCTGAAGACATTTGCATCAATAAAATGACCGGAAAATACAGGAAGAATAATGGATGAATGGAATGAGGCGGAAGAGAAGAAAAAGGGCATTTTTATACTAAAAATATTAGCGCAGAATTTTTCTGTTTTTTTCACACTGACTACTCTCGGCTTACATTAATCCGTTCAAATAAGCAAAAAACATTAAAATTAGTAAGCACAAATCACAGTTCTGATTTAAAAAGCAAATCCTTTTTTCCAGTGTTTTAAAAGGAAATTTGGCCCCCAACGGAAAAATTTTCCCACCTTCGGACCCCATTCATTCCTTTAAATTTGCAAAATTTGTGCCAAAACTTGTTTTTTATTCAAAATGTTTTACAAAATTTAACCGATGGTTGGATTTGCCCAAATCAAAAGTCAACTAAGTTTTCCTGCTTAGAATTTTATAAATTGTTGATTTGATTAGAAAATGAATAAAGCAATCAAATCAAAAAATCTTTTTCTTCTTACTTTTTGGAATATACAGAAAATTTTTTACTTTGTTAACAATCACAACTTACGACAAAACTGTGCAAATTTGTAGCAAAATGAACAGACGGTAAGAAATTTTCGTAAATAAAATTACAAATTTTTCATTAATTTTTTCCTTCCATTTCAGTTGGCTTTGTAGCGACGTGTGGATGGACATACTGCCATCTTTTAACCATGCTCAACTTGGACTCAAAATGGCATTGCTTTCGCCACGTTTCGATGCTCTGGTGAACACGCATTTTGACGGAAAAAAAGAATTGACGCTTTGGAATTACATAAGAATTGACAAGGACAAAGGACCAGAACCGAAATTATTTGTTTTGATCGATGGCAAAATGGTGGATTTTCCGTTGCCGGATCGTCCGCTGCCAAATAAAATCCGCTTTAAGCATCTTAATATTCGGTAATTTAAACTTATGTATTTTAAGGCTTATTTTTTATATTTCTTCAGGTACATTGACCATTCGGTCATTGAATTTGTCCGTTCCAACAAGCAAATTTGGGACAGAATGGGCACCAAATTGGAATTGCATATTTCAAATGTTCAGCCTATTTGGGATGTTTTTGTTCGAGAAAATTGGCCAATTTTTGCGACAAACCTTCGCCAATTGTACTTTCCTGGTGGCGATGATTTGGTCAATTTGCGTCGTCGCATTTCGCTAACAATTCTCACTGATCTTGATCATCTGAATTCAATCAATTCCAATTATCTGTTGCCTGATGCAATTGCCGATGATGGACCGAATGCAACTGCTGGCCAAGTGTTGTCCAAATGGTTGCACACTCCGAGAAAAGATGGTCAACTAAAGCGATTGCGTTGCCGTGATTATTCGAATCCACCAAATCTCGAATGGATCAACAATTTCAAAGAGGTGTTGTGATCCGTCCGCCTATTTTTCGTTGAATTGTTTTTGTTTTCCCAATTTTGTTTAGACATTTCTCTCTGCCACCACTTCTGTCAGTTACCATATTCAACTTTATTTTCTTGTGATAACAATGCCAATTGAACCATTTGAATTTGTGAACGAAGGGACAAATGAGAAGCTGACATTGTGGGAAGAATCCGAGCATTATTGGCTGTTGAAGCGATGTTCAATTACGGCGACAATTCAATGGGAAAACGATGGAAATTGGGACGACAATTTGAACAAAGTCAAATTTGATTTGTGGCGTGGCATTAATTGCATTGGGTGAGAGCAGCAGCAGCAATGGAATTTGATTTTGTCGCAAAATAATTCACCAAATTCAAATGGCACTTAATTTTAGGCCATTGTCTCCACCACCAGCGGAAGAAGACAAAGCGGACGAATGAAAGCAACGAAAATTATTAATTATATTTGAGAAATGGTCGACGATTTTACCAATTGGAATTTGATTTGTTTCGCTCATTTTCTTTTTGTTTTGCAAATGTCACTTATTTTGAATATAACAATTTTCTGGAAAATTTAGTTAATTATCTCTCTCCCCATTTTATTTTCCGCCAAACGTCATTTAAAAAAAAAAAAAATTTCTTTTTAGGTGCTAAAAAAAATGCAAAATAGGTGCTAACCCCTCCAAAAACTGGTACTTGTAGGTTTTGCTACCCTCCCCCACCAACATAAAATGTCATGAACAAAATCACATGATGAAACTCACAGATAAGATAATTTTATTTACATACTTATTCTGTATTTTGTGACACTAAAAAATTGGAAAAAGGGCAAATCGTGTTAATTGCAGTAAAAATGAACAGACGGTAAGTAGATTTTCTTAAATAAAATAAAAGAGACAGTTAAAATGAGAAAGCAAAGTACAAATCAATCAATGATGTATGTATAAGGCTAGGAATTTAAGGCACTAAAAATCTTCAAAAAGATGGGTGTTTTGAGGCGCTGAGAACGAATCCGGCCTTTATTTCGAACAATTCCGAATCCCTAACCCGAACTCGTACATTTTTTGAGAATTAATTTTTAATTTTTTTTAAAGTTTCTCTTAAAATTAGTGTTTTCGGGGTTGCTGATCACGAATCTGACATTCATTTTGATCAATTTCGAATACCGGACCTGAACTCGAACAAAAAATCGAAATTATCAAAATTCACTTTTATATTCGTATCTTTACAGAATGACTATGTTTTGGTTTTTAAATCGTTTTTGACTAAGGTTAACAACCCTGAAAACACCAAAAAATATTTTAAGAGAAACTTAAAAAAAATTAAAAATTAATTCTCAAAAAATGTACGAGTTCGGGTTAGGGATTCGGAATTGATCGAAATAAGGGTCGGATTCGTTCTCAGCGCCTCAAAACACCCCTAGAAAAGTGTTAAAAAAATTAAAAAAAAAAAATAAATTAAAAAATTTCGGGACCAATGATCTACACCTTTGCCCATTAGTCGGACCTGCTGTGCCGACGAGACGACTCCCATTTCGGGCCAATTTGCGAACTTTGGTCACCGCCCAATTTTTTCTTTTGTCGTCCCATTTTTTGGCGCGACAATTTGGCCAAATTTCACACTCCTCTTCATCACATCATTCATTTTCCATCATAATTTTTCGCCATATTGCTTGCTTATTGTTTAGCACTCGTTGATCGGTGGCACTTTGTCCGATTCGGTGGATGAAAGCGTTCCCATCCCCGAAGGCTCGGCGGAGCATTACACTAATATTTTAGTATAAAAATGCCCCTTTTCTTCTCCTCCGCCTCATTCCATTCATTCATTCGTTCATTTTGTTGCTGCAAATGTCTTCAGCAATTCTGTACCATACATTTTTTAGGGGGGGGGGGGGGGGTCGGACTCCCCCCCCCCCCTCGCTCGCAAAGGGGGGCCAGCGAGGGGGGGGGGGGGGGTTCGCAGCGAAGGGGGGGCCGGTGTAAAAGAGGTGGAGGAGAGTGGGTTCGCAGCGAGGGGGGTCGCAAATTTTGGAAATTTTCTTAAGAAATTCATTAAAAAGTCCAAAAATTTTCCCGGTGGCGCCTACCGGCGCCACCGAACCCCAAAAATCCCAATTTTTCTTAAAAAATTGGCTTAAAATCTCAAAATTTGGTCTTTTTTAGACAAAATCTGTTAACAAATCACATATAAAATTTCAAAATTTTCCCAGGCGGCGCCTATCGGCACCGCCGGCCCCCGTGTTCCCGAATTTTTTTTTGGAAAAAGCGCGCCGAAAAAAAAAACGGTTTTTGAAAAGCAAAAAAAAAAAGGTCATCGATCGGCCGACCCCCCCTTCGCAAAAATTTTTTCCGACCCACCCCCCTTTTTTATGTATGTTCTGTACGTTTATTCTTTCTTTTTTTTCTGATATTTCACATTTTCTTTTGCTCTGTTTTTGATCTATTTCGATATTAAAATTTCAAAATCATTTTTGGATTTCCTCGCTTTAACCTTTGACCGTTTCATTGCTTTTCCCTTATCTTAATTATTCATTCATTAATTTACCCAATTTATTTTTCAGTTGGTGTGCCGTGTTTTTTCTGCTGTTAGTCGTTTGTGCCACCATTCTTTGGTTCTTTTTTGACCATGTCAAAAAACGACGACGCACCATCCGGACGAGGCGTGAACAACCATTTGGTCACCGCTTGGCCAACCGACGCATTGGCACTTTCATCGGGCGGAAATTCGGGGAAAATGACGTCATAGAAAGAGACACAAAAATCTTAGGATTGTAATTTTGTTAAAGAATTAACTAAATTTTTCAGAAAAATTGCTGTATTCAAATAAGTGACATTTGCAAAACAAAAAAAAATGAGCGCAACAAATCCGAATCCAATTGGTGAAATCGTCGACCACTTCTCAATATAATTAATAATTTTCGTTGCTTTGATCCTCTTTTTCTTCATCCGCTGGTAGCGACAATGGCCTAAAATTAAATGCAATTTGAATTGGATCAATTATTTTTCTACAAAATCAAATTTCGTTCGTTACTGTTTCTCACCCAATGCAATGAATGCCATGCCAAAAATTAAATTTGACATTGTTCAAATTGTCGTCACAATTTTCGTCTTTCCATTGGTCCGTCACCGTATCCCCAATAGGATACCGTTTCAGCAACCAATTGTAATCGAATTTTTTCCACAGTATCAACTTCTCATTGGTCCCTTCGTTCACCAATTCAAATGGCTCGGCGTATGCGAACATTTTAAATTGAACGGTGTAACTGAGCGAAGCGGTGGCACAGAGAAAAGTCTAAACAAACAAAGCGTAAATCAAGGGCAATCAATCAATTAGTCGATTCAAATCAAAGGCAATCATCAATCAATTAGAGGACTAAAGATAATGTGGTCACACACCTTCTTGAAATTGTTGACCCATTCGAGATTTACTATTGGATAAAAATGATAAAAACAACGCAATCGCTTCGGTTGCGCGTCTTTTCTCGGAGTGTGCAACCATTTGGACAACGCTTGGCCAGCAGAAAAAATTGCATTTGGACCATCAAAATCACTAATGACATCAATTAGACCGGGGTACACAAGACCAGAATTGATTGAATTGATGTTCAGATCGGAGAGAATTGTTGGCGATGTGAGATGAAGCAAAGCGTCCAAATGAGCATCAACGGAAAAAGCCAAATTGTGAATTTTAGTCGTCGTAAAAATGGGCCAAATTTCACGGACAATGACATCCCAAGTCGACAGGACAACGCTTCCGAGCCCTCGGGGGTGGGAGAAGTCGGCGTTTGTCGGGTATAAAAGGAATGGGTCGTTGACGCGAATACCATTCTATGTATGTAATACCTAATCAATAGTTAGAAGTTTAAAAATTTTAATTTTCGACTTGTTCGAATTCGGGTTCGGAGTCCGGACACAACTTTTTTTAAATTTTTATTTATTTTCTTGATAAAAATTCTAGGTTTAATATTTTCTTTATTCGAAAAGCTATAAAATATTTTAATAATCATTTAAATAAGCAAAAATCAATTTGATTAAGTTTTATGTGTTTTGCTCCCTAAAAATCCTTAATAACAAATTTTAATGACTTTTTTCATGGACTTTTTCGGGGTTTTCGTGCCTTTTTTGCTGCCTTTTAGTCAGGGTTTCGATCTCAAAATTTTGAAAATCCTCATTTCAGCCATAAAAAATCCTCATTTGCCACCAAAATACCTCAAAAAAATCCTCATTTGGCATGAAAAATCCTCAATTTTTAAAACATAAAAAAATGCAAAAAAAATTAATTAAGAGTCATATTTTCCGTTTGAAAAACAATCACGGCGCCTATCAACGCCGCCGGACATATAGGGAAAATAATGAGAGAATGGAATGAGGCGGAGGAGAAGCAACAAGGGCATTTTATACTAAAATATTAGCGTAGCAATTCGGGGGGTGGGAAAAGTCGGAGTCGGCATTTGTCGGGGATAGACGGGTCCGTCGGGGTTTTCTAATTATCCGCTTATTATCGCAATAAAAAAAATACTGAATATTTCATGGATTGCTTATTTTTCTCATTTATTCATTTAATTTCGTCCTAAAAAATGCTTTTTAAATTTTATTATTTATTTCGAATTAATTTTGGCCGAAGCGGACCAGCTTCATGATCACTGATCAGCAGAGTGATCCAGAGAACCCAATTTGAAGAAGCTTTTTCGGGCTGACCATCAGCAAAAGTGCTGAATGGAGTCACGGGACAGTGACCAAGAAAAATGCGAAAAAAATTCTTGAAGGCTGGGAAAAATTTTCTGGAAAATCCGTCATGTACAACGGAATGAGCACAAAATTTTTCACGAATTTCTTTCATATTTTCTTATCAATAGGGCTTCTTTTTTTAGGCAAATGCCTAAAATTTTTGCGCACTTAATACGCACAGATAAGCACGAAAAAAGCGTTTTCCGCTTTGTTTGGGGTGTCTATGATGACTTTTATAATGCCTATTTTTGCCTATTTTGGACTTTTTGTGCTTAATGCCTATTTGCCTATTTTTGTGCCTATTTCGCCATTTTTGACGATTTTTTCAGGATTTTAGGAAAAATCCTTACCAAAAATGCAATAAAAATGAAAAATATACCCCTAAGAATCGACCTGAAAATTTTCAGAAAATAGACTCCTAAGAATTGAAAAAAAAATTTTCACAAAAATTCTTCCCCAAAAATTAATTATTTTTTCTTCAGTAAATTTTGGTTTAAAAAATTATTTTTATCGAAAACAAATTTAAAACAATTGAAATATAAGCAAAATAATTTTTTAAATTAATTTTTACTTGTTTTAATACCTAAAAAGCGTTAATAAAAAATTTTTTTTGCCTATTTTAGTGCCTATTTGAGGATTTTTGTGCCTATTTAATGCCTATTTTGCGATTTTTTTTGCCTATTTTAGGTGCCTATTTCGCGATTTTTTGTGCCTAAAAAAAGAAGCCCTACTTATCAATCATTCATTAAAAATAAATTTATATAGTTTAATAAATTTTTAAGGGTGTGAGTATTTTTTGAAAAGTCTCGGATTTTGTGTCTCGGAGTTTTCGGACTCGGGAGTAAGCCGCGAATCTCAGGAACTTTTAGGTAAGCATTGCTATTGATCATTCTTTACTCCAGCGGATATAATTGTTGAAAATTTCCGTGATGAACTGAAAATTGTCATTAATGATATCTAATTGTGTGTGACTAAAAATGACAGCGTTTGTGCCATGGTATTTATTGGGTTGGACTGCGAATATCCCCAAGCTTTTATCGTTTTTATTATTAGCCATTTTATCAACAATTAATTACTCACAACTAATTAATTCATACACATAAAATACAATGGAAATGGACGCATTTGCGAGCAAGCAAAGGTCAAATACAAACAGACAAACAAGCAATTAGACAATATTTAAATGGCAAATTGCCAACATCATTTCGGTCACATAATTACACCACCCAATTAATTCATTAATTAATTCATTTCTTCTGATGATCACTCGGTCCAGGAGAAGCGGCGTCGAGAAGACTGAAAAAACGATGATTCGATTGCAATTATAAGTCATTGGCATTTTATGAGTCAAATCAACTAACTATCCTTGATTTTTTGTACCATAATTCGGCTCTATTATGGTTTGTTCCCCATAAATTTTTCGAAAATTTTTTTATGTTTTCAAAAGCCATGAAAATATTTTTCCAAGGGTTTTCGAGGTCGTGCGTGGATCATCATTGCTTCAAAAAAAAATCATTTGAACCATTTTTAGACTAAAGATATAATATTCGAAAGTTGAATTTTCGATTTTTTTTTTTGTTCGAGTTCAGGTCCGGTATTCCACCATAATAGAGCCCACAATTCTATCCATTCCAAAACAAATCGTACGTTTATGGATACGAATTGAAAGCATAATTTCTAGGCAAAATTGTCGACGATTGGACTCAAAATCATTAAACATTTTTAAATTGTTCACCAGTCGTCGTATCCACCGTCTCTGATCACAATGTCAATTGGGTTCTGTCGAGCATTGAATTTATGCGTCATATTTTTCCACTTTCTCCAATCCCACCCAATTGGACAACGGGTGAGCCAAAAGTCATTTTCAGATTGTAGAAGATACAATTTCTCTCCAGTCACTTCGTTGATCAGATCAAATGGCACAGCGGAGTCAATTGGAGAAGACAGCAGAAAGTGAATGCAAAAAGAAACCGGAGCAGAAGCATTGGAAAATGCCTAAAAATGGGACAAAAAATCATAGAAAAGCCAATTAAATAGGGATATCACCGCTTTGAGCTGTTCCATCGTTGACGACCATTGATCCGGTGAATTCGCAATGCATTTGATCCACTTCGGCACACCATCCGGACGAGGCGTAAACACCCATTTGGTCACCGCTTGTCCATCCGACGCATTGGCACTTTCATCGGGCGGAAATTCGGGGAAAATGCCGTCATCAAACAACACAGAGTGAAGTGATGGACATTCGTTGAGAAGTGACGGGGCCAATTGGCGCAAACGGCGAAAAGCGATGGTATTCAAAAACATCAGATGCATTGAATGGCGAAACATTGGCCAAATGTTGAGCAAAACGAAGTCCAAAATGCGAACATTTTCAGTGCGAATGTACAAAACCGTTGAACAAACGGCGAAAAAAACGGTGAAAACGGCGGAGAAATGCGACGACATTTTGACCGATGTAACTGAAAATGTGATAGTCACTCATAAATCAAAAAATCTGGATGCTCGGTTTCTTACGCGATCGTAATGCCACTGAATCCGATGATTTTGTTCGGCAACGGATTTTGCGGGATTGGCAAAGGATTTCCATCGGATTTGGCGATATGCATTTTCTTGGTGCCATTCTCTCCAATTTCGTGGCAAATTTGCATTTTGCCCAATTTCCATTTGCGTGTCTTGAAGTGTTCATTCACTCGAAGGTCAAAGCGACGGCTGATCAGTGCAATTTCGAGGCCAAGTTGAGAAGGCACAAGAAAATCGAACACCAAAAGCCAACAATCGCTGCAGATAAAGCTGAAAAATTGAAGAATTTTTATGAAATTTCCAAATTTTTCAATTTTATTTACATTTCTTTGTGAGGACGTAGTCGTTTTTTGACATTGTCCAAAAAGAACCAAAGAATGGTGGCACAGCCGACCAATAGAAGAGTCACGGCACACCAACTGAAAAATAAATTGGGGAAATGAATGAATGGAAGGGTCAAAAGGTTAAGACGAAGGCGAGGAAGTAAAATGTGAAGTTTTAGCCTCTAAAAAGCTAATCTTTCAAAATTGATTTTGAAATTTTCATCTCACAATTCTGATGGTCAAAAATTGAGCAAAATAAATGCGAAAAATCAGAAAAAACGAACAGAATTTCTGAAGGCATTTGCAGCAGCACAGCAAAATGACCGGAAAATACAGGAAGAATGGAAGAATGATTGGAATGAGGAAGAGGAGGAGAAAAAAGGGCATTTTATACTAAAAAAAAGTTACTAACAAATACAATACAATGTTAAGGCGGAACGGGCCAGTTCCGTCCCGCCAGTTCCGTCCCAGCTAAGTTTAGAGCATCATAACTTTTTTCTTTTTTGACCGAATTCAATAAACTTGGTATCATTCGAAAACTCTTAACAAGCTCTATTGGCTCCCTAAAAATCACATTGATATACCGACATGTAAAAAAGTTATAAATTAAAATATACAAAAATTCTGACTTTTTGGTAGTATTCATGTTGCAACTTTTTTATAAGTTATTCAATCGCTTAGAAATAGCTTAACAAAAGCTTCTAAACATGTAGAGCTTTCGAATGATGCCAAATATATAAAATTTGGCCAACTGAGAAAAAAGTTATGATTTTTTAAACGAGTCTGGGACGGAACTGGCGGGACGGAACTGACCCCTACCGATGTTAAGGTGCTGCTGCGCAAAAAAATTTGACGAAATTTATTTTCAATGGCACCGCCCGTGGAAAAAAAGAAAAAGCATTCCTCCGCCGACCATCGCTTCATTTCTTCTTCTGCTACAAGAATTTTGAGGAAAATGTGAGGCCAAATTTGGCATTTTTTCATGGCATTAGCAATCAATGTGTTTGTTTTCCATGTTTCAGTTGGACTTGTTGCGACATTTGGCTGAACATTCTGCCCTTCTTTGACCATGCCGAACTTGGTCTCAAATTGGCACTGATTTCGCCACGTTTCGTTGCTTTGGTGGACAAACATTTTGATGGAACACCCGAATTGACGACACTTTGGAGACGTATCATAATTCGCAAGAACATTGGACCAAAAGCTAAACTGTCTGTGCTGGTCGATGGCAAATTTGTGGCATTTCCATTCCCCGCCGACGGTCCGCTGCGCAACAGAATCCGCTTTAAGGATCTTCGATTTGCCGAACTTTTACGTCGAACCCATGGCATTCTTATTGATGAAATCAGCATGCAACACAAAGATGTGCTTGAATTTGTTGATAAGTTGCTGCGCTCAATTGCTCCTTCAAAATATTTATAGAACACGCCTTTTGCCGGAAAAGTGCGTAAAAATATCTTAATCTTAAACACTAATGTGTCAATATTCATAAAAAGGTGGTCATTTTGGGCGGCGACTGGAAACAACTTGCCCCCGTCGTTCCCGGAGGCGGGCATATTGACCAACTTAACGCTTCCGTAAAGAACTCGCATTTGTTTGGGCACTTTGTCACAAGAAAATTATTGGCAAATCACCCTTTAAGGATTTTGTTTCGTGATTAAATATTTCGAATTGCATATTGAATTTTTAGGCCTTTGTCTCCACCACCCAACAACAGCAAAAACGGGTCAGAAGAACAGTGAAAAGGGCGTCTGATTATGTGTTAAATATTGACAAATGGTCGATAATTTGAATGAAAACTGTTGTTGTTGTTGTTTGATACTTTTTCTTCACTTCATACTGTAACATCCACCATTTTTTTGGTCGAAAATTTTTTAGTTTGCCGCCATATTTTCGTCTTAAAATGCAAAAAAATTTTATTATTACCCCGAAAAATTCCTAATTAACACATAAGATGGTTGGTTAGGTATACAGTCAGGTGCAAAAATATAGACCCAAAACTTTTGATCACCTTCATTCCCACTGATCAGTTTGGTAAAGCATGATCAGACAAATTGAGCGTTTGATAAATGATCTCTGATCAGCGGATAAAATGCCAGTTTGTTAATTGGTGACTAAAAAGATCGCTGCTGTGTGGGAAACAGATACGGGTCAGAATTTTTATGCCGGATAAGTTCTGCTGGAAAAAAAGAAAGGGATTTGTTTAATACCGAAAAGCGGACCGGGATCAAAATTCTCTTATCCTTTTAGGAATTTTCCAAAATGCCGAGCTCTCTCTCTCTCGTTAACTGCAAAAAAGTCCAAATCTTTCATTTCACACAAATATAAATACACAAAAAAATCCTATTTCAATTAGCAAATCCAAAAACGGATCGATCGATCATTTTTCTCAAATAATAATTCATTCATTGCGCTGATCACTGCTTGGCCCCGCGGCACTCGAGCCCACATTTTCGTCACTTTTATCTGCTGGTGGAGACAATGGCCTAAAAATAAATGCAATTTAATTGGGTAAAAAAGAAATTTAGCAATGGCAAATGCCATTAATGACTAAACAATGCTTACACTTACCCAATGGCATTTTGGAAGTCATTCAAATACAAAAGGGACACTGTTCAAATTGGCATCCGAATTTCCATGATTCTTCTCCCCATTAATTGGGCATCGCTTCAAAAGCAAAGCACCACCACCATAATGTGACACTTTCTCCAATGTCATCTTTTCATTGGTCCGTTCATTCTCCAATTCAAATGGCACAATTGGCGATGTTTCCACGTGCAAATAGAAGTGAACGGTGTAACTGACAGAAGTGCGAGCATTGACAAAAACCTAAACAAAATCAAAATACGGTACTAATACAGTTTGACCAACATAAATTTTGTTTTTAATGATAAAAATGTGTTTCCAGGGGTTTTCGGGGCTGCTGATCATGAATTTTTGGACTCTATTTGACGAATTTCCGAACCCCTAACCCGAAATTCTAACATTTAGTTGAAATTTTTTTTTCAAAAATCGGTTTAAATGTGCCAAAATGCGTGCTCCATGATTCTCCGATGTGATGCCCATATTATATTGACTCGGACCAAGCATTGATGCCATATAATTCAACACATAACTTAAAAAAAACAAATTTAACAAAATTTCTTGGGTCAAACTGTATAAGTACCCAAAATACAATTTTAAAACCAAAAAAAAATAATTATGAAAATGTGACGACGACCTGCTTGAAATTGTCGACCCATTCAACATTTGTGGATGCCATTAATTCGTAGCAAGTCAACCACTTCTGAAGACCATCTTTTCTCGGCACGTGTAACCATTTGGCCAATGCTTGGCCGGCAGAAATTATTGTATTTGGCTGATCAAAATCATCACGAATTGTACCGGGGCACAGACTACCAGAAAGGATTGAATTCAGACGATTGAGATCGGTGAGAATTGTTGGCGATGTGAGATGAAGCAAAGCGTTCAAATGATTGGCATTGGGAAAGCCCAAATGGCGAATGTTTGTCGCAAAAGCGGGCCAAATTTGACGGACAAAAATATCCCAAATTGGCTGGACATCAGTTGGGTTGTCTGAAGGCACAAACAAATCCAATTTGGTGCCCATTCTGTCCCAAATTTGTTTGTTGGAACGGAAAAATGTGATGACGGAATGGTCAATGTAGCTGAAGAAACAAACACATAAAAAATATACAAAAATGTGTTTAAAATTACTCAATCCGAATGTCATTAAAGCGGATTTTGTTGGGCAACGGACGGTCCGGCAATGGAAATTCCACAAATGTGCCATCGATCAGAACAGACAGTTTCGGTTTCGATGCTTTGTCCTTGCAAATTATGATTTGTCTCAAAATTGTAAATTCTGTTGTGCCATCAAAATGTTTGTCCACCAAAACATCGAAACGTGGTGAAATAAGTGCCATTGTGAGGCCGAGTTGGGCATAGTCAAAGAAGGGCAGAATGTTCAGCCAAACGTCGCTACAAATCCAGCTAAAACAATGGAAAAATTGAGTAAATGAAAATGTTGTAATTACAAAAAAAAATCCTTACCATCGGTTCATTTTGCTCCAATTAGCTGAGCACACTTATAATTATAATTAGTCGTATGATTGCAAAAAATGACATTTACTGTCATTTTTCTCTGCCTTTTATAGGCGCTAGTTGCAAAGAGGGGTGTTCTGAAAATTCTTTGCATTTTTTTTATAAACAGCAGCCGCCGTCGGCGACCACTCGCGCCTCCGCGGCATCGGCGATTCGTCTGTCGTCGCACAGCGGTGGCGACAACGGCAAATCGGCGATTGACGCAACTGGCGGCGACCGGTCGCAGACGGCGACTGCAGCGACAACGGCATTTCGGCTCCGCGTTGGTACCACCAATAAACAATGTTGGGCATGTTAGTCTGATCATTTGGCTTTTCTGTCATTTTGTTGTTGCATTTTGGTTATCAACCCACAATTATTGATAAATGATCTCTGATCAGCGGATAAAATGCCATTTTGTTAAATCGGTGACTAAAAAAATTGCTGCTCAAAATTTTTAGGCCGGATAAGTTCTGCTGGGAAAAAGAGATTTGCTTAATCCCGTAAGCCGGTCCGGGTCAAATTCTTTTATCCTTTCCGGCATTTTCCAAAAAGCCGACTTTCTCACATTAACTGCAAAAAAGTGAAATCTTTCATTTCACACAAATATAAATACAAGAATAAATTACATTTCAATTAAGAAATCCAAAAAGGATCGATCAATCATTTCTCAAATAATAATAATCCATTCATTCATTGCGCTGATCACTGCTTGGCCCCGCGGCACTCGAGCGCACATTTTCGTCACTTTTATCCGCTGGAGGATACAATGGCCTAAAAATTAAATGCAATTTAATTGGGTAAAAAAATGAATTTAGCAATGGCAAATGCCATTGATGACTAAACAATGCTTACACTTACCCAATGGGATTTTCGTAGCCATCAAAATTAAAATAGACATTGTTCAAATTGGCATAAGAATTTCCATCTTTCTTCTCCACAATAATTGGGCATCGCTTCAACATCCATTCATCAGCATAAGGGTACTTAAATTCGCAACATTATTTATTTGATGATCTAAAAAATCACAGATTTGTTGAAAAATGAATTTTGACTTTTTGTTCGAATCCGGGTTCGGGGTTCGAATTGGTTGAAATGGATGTCCGAATCGATTACCCTAAAAACCACTAAAACAATTTTATTCTCAAAAAAAAAATATGGTTTTTTTTTTTTGTAAATCTGCAACCACAGATAATTAATTGACAAGTAATTACCAGCATAAATGGCACTTTCTTCAATGTCAGCCTTTCTTTGGTCCGTTCATTCACCAATTCAAATGGCACATTTGGCGTCGACCTGAAGTAAACGGTGTAACTGACAGAAGTGCGGGCACAGACAAAAGCCTAAACAAAATCAAAATGCAATTTAAAAAAAAAATGATGAAAATATGTGTGGCGTGACCTCCTTGAAATTGTTGACCCATTCAAAGTTTGTGGATGCCAATAATTCAAAGCAACGCAATCGCTTCGGTTGTCCATCTTTGGTCGGAGTGTGTAACCATTTGGACAGCGCTTGGCCGACAGAAATTGCATTTGTTGGCCCATCAAAATCATCAGCAAGCAGCACATCGGGACACATAAGACCAGAATTGATTGAATTCAACTGGATGAGATCAGTGAGAATTGTCGGTGAAATGAGACGACGCAAATTGTCCAAATCATCGCCATAAGGAAAGTACAATTGGCGAATGTTTGTCGCAAAAATTGGCCAAATTCGACTGACAAAAACATCCCAAATGTACTGGACATTTGCAATAGACAATTCCAATTCGGTGCCATTTCTGTCCCAAATTTGCTCGTTGGAACGGAGAAATTCGATGACAGAATGGTCAATGTACCTGAAAAAGATCAAAATATGTACATAAAATGCACTAAATTATAGATTACTCAATCCGAATGTCCTTAAAGCGGATTTTGTTGGGCAACGGATGGTCCGGCAACAGAAATTCCATCCAATAGACCAATAGTTTTGCTTTTGGTTCAATGTCTTTGCAAATTGTAATGGTATTCCAAATGGTCAATTCTGATTTGCCATCAAAATGCGCGTCCACCAAAACGTCGAAACGGTCGGAAAGCAATGCCATTTTGAGGCCGAGTTGAAGACGGTCAAAAGATGGGAAAATATCCATCCACACGTCGCTGCAAATCCAACTGAAACATGGAAAAAATTGAGTAAATGAAAATTTTGTAATTAAAAAAAATTCCTTACCGTCGGTTCATTTCTGAGGCAATTAGCGCTGAACACACTTACAATTAATATGTCGTAAATTATGATTACAAAAAATGACATTTTCTGTCATTTCTCTTCCTTTTATATGATTTTAATTTTTCCTCATCGGTACTCAAATGTACGCAAATATTTTTAGTATAAAAATGCCATTGTTTCTTCTTTTCCTCCTCATTCCATTCTCTCATTCATTCGTCCATTTCCGATCTTTTTGTTGCTGTAAATGTCTTCAGAAATTCTGTACGTTTATTGTTCCCTTTTTTTCTGACTTTTTGCATTTCGTTTGAATAATTTTTAAATAAACTAAAATTGGAGAATTCGCTAATAAAAAAAATCAATTCAACCATTTTTAGACCAAAAATAAAAATTCGGAAATCTGAATTTCGACTTTTTGCTCGAATTCAGGTTCGGGGTTCGACATAGGTCAAAACTAATGTCAGATTCGGATTCTCCGACCCTTAAAACCCCTATATAATCTTTTCTTGGAAAAAAATTTCAAAAATTTTGTTTTTCGAAAAAGGGGGGGGGGGTACCATCTGTACTATTACCCTAATATTAACGGGTACTTTTCCAGTTCACCATGAAACCAATTATGTACCTATTCTCATTTTTTATCGTAACTTCAAATCTCACCAAATCATTGGCATTTTATCGGTACTCAAATGTACGCTAATATTTTCGTATAAAATTGCCATTTTTTTTGCTTTTCGGTAATTTCAGTTTTTAATGCGAAATTACTGTTTCATGTTCCTTCTCTAAATTTTGTGTTCTTTTTGCTCTCTCTTATTTTTTCCATAATTGTCTTTGCTTTAAGTTAACACAGTTTTTTTTTTTTGCATTTTTGTGACACACAAATAAAAATTGAAAAAATTGGGAAAGTGTGCTGATTGAACCACAAAATGAACCGACGGTAATGAATTTTTGAAAAATTACAAATTTTCATTTAAAATTGCAATTTTTCATTTTCCATGCAATTTTTTCCATGTTTCAGTTGGATTTGTAGCGACGTGTGGATGGACATTCTCCCATCTTTTGACCGTCCCCAACTCGGCCTCAAAATGGCATTGCTTTCTGACCGTTTCGATGTTTTGGTGGACAAACATTTTGATGGAAAAAGCGAATTGACCATTTGGAGACTTATCAGAATTGAAAAGGACGAAGGACCAAAACCGAAAATGTCTATACTTAACGATGGCAAAAACAATTTTGTGGATTTTCCTTTGTCAGACCGTCAGATGCCCAACAAAATTTGCTTTACGAATCTTCAGATTCTGTCAGTCTTTAGCTTTTGTGCATATTAAAAACAATTTGAATATTTCTTTAGGTACATTGATCATTCCGTGATCACATTTCTCCGTTCGAACAAGCAAATTTGGGACAGAATGGGCACCAAATTGGAATTGAATGTGCATTCGGGTGTCCAACCGATTGGGGATGTTTTTGTGCGTGAAATTTGGCCCATTTTTGCGACAAACATGCGCCATTTGGGTTTTTGCAATGCCAATCATTTGGAAAATTTGCGTCGTCGCATTTCACTGACACTTCTCACTGATTTTGATCAATTGAATTCGATCGATTCTTATGCTCTATTCCCCGATGGAATTGCTGACGATGGGCCAAATGCAATTCAAAGAGGTGTCCCGCCATATTTTCGTTAAATTGTTTTTGTTTTTACTAATTTTGTTTAGACATTTCGCCGTGCCACCACTTCTGTCAGTTACACAATTCAACTTTGTTTTCTAGTGGACACAATATCAATTGAACAATTTGAATTGGTGAATAAACGGACCAATGAGAAGCTGACACTGAAACTGAACATCGATGGATTCGACACAAATGTATATAATTGGATGTTGGAACGGTGCCCAATTGGGGCGACGGCGCCAGTTAAATGGGAAGACCACGAAAATTCGGGTCCCAATGTGAATTTGAACAGTATCAGATTTGATCTATGGAGTTTCAATAAATTCATTGGGTGAGCAGCAGCAATAGCATTTGATTTTGTCGAAAAACAAAAACAATTAATGCTTTTCATTTCCAAATGTTTAGGCATTTCTCCTTGCCACCAATTCTTCGGCCAGCTACGTAATTCGAATTGAATATTTCGAACAAACGCCAATTAAGCCATTTGAATTGACGAACGAACGGACCAATGAAAAGTTGACAATGGAGAAAGAAGACGAAGATGAAAATACTGATGTTGTTTGGCAGTTGAAGCGAGACCAAATTGGGGAGACAATTCAATGGGAGGACGAAAATTTGGAAAATTTGATTTTCCACACACTATTTTTGTCCAGAAAAATTTCGAAAAAAACAAAACAAAAATGAATAAATATTATATTTGTGTATTCGAACGAAAGAAACAACAAATGAAATTGAGAGGGCATTTTGGAGAGAAAATAAATGAGCATCAAATCAAATTCCAATTGGTTAGAACCGATCATTTCCAAATATATCCATACGACATTTTCAAAATAATCACTCATTCCGTTGATCCACTGGGCCCGGGAGTCGTCGACAATACTTTTTCGTTGTTTTGACCCGCTTTTTCTTTTGTTTCCGCTGGTGGAGACAATGGCCTGAAATTAAATGCAATTTGATTGAGTAATTGTGAATTATCTTTTACACTCACCCAATGCAATTTGTGTCAATATAAAGCTCAAAATTGACATTGTTCATATTAGAGTCAAAATTTCTGTCTTTCCATTGAACCGCCGCCGTTTCTCCATTAATTGGACATCGCTTCAACAGCCAATAGCCTGCAGCAGGATGACCCGTCACTTTCTCCATTGTCAGTTTTTCATTGGTCCGTTCGTTCTCCAATTCAAATAGCTCAATTTGCGTCGAACTTGCCAATTCTAAATTCACTTTGTAACTGACTGAAACGGTGGCACGGAGAAATGTCTAAACAATGGGAATGCAAATTAAAGGCAATCAATTAGTCAGTCGTTTAACGAAACGTGGTCACACCTCTTTGAAATTGGAAATCCATTCGAGGTTTGGTGTTCGTCCATAAAAAGAGGGAGTACAAAACCATCGCTTCGGACGGCCATCTGTTCTCGGAATGTGCAACCATTTGGACAACACTTGGCCAGTAGTTGGAGGAGTTGCATTTGGCCCATAAAAGTCATCACCAATTGCATCAGGGAACCGACCAACAGAATACACTGAACTCAGGTTCAGATCGGAAAGAATTGTCGGCGATGTGAGACGAAGCAAAGTGTCCAAATGGTCGGCATTGTCAAAACCCAAATGATGGATATTTATCGTCGTAAAAATGGGCCAAATTTGATGGACAAACACATCCCAAATCGGGCGGACATTGCTTCCGGTTTCAGGTGTATGAAAATGCAACTTCAATTTGGTGCCCATTCTGTCCCAAATTTGCTTGTTTGAACGGAGAAATTTGATGACGGAATGATCAATGTACCTGAAAAAAAGGAGCAACATAAAATGCGTTACTCAGATAAAATTTTTGTCGTATTACTCAATCAGAAGGAAAAGAAAGCGAATTTTGTTCGGCAACGGACGATCGGGCAAAGGAAAGTCCACCAAGTTGTTGCGTTTGATCACAGATAATTTTGCTTTTGGTCCTGCTGTGTCCTTGCTAATTCTGATTGCTCTCCAAATTGTCAATTCTGATTTGCCATCGAAATGCGCGTCCACCAAAACATCGAAACGCGGAGAGAGCAGTGCCAATGTGAGGCCGAGTTCAACACGTTCAAAGAACGGGAGAATGTCCATCAAAACATCGTTGCAAATCCATCTGAAATGTGTGAGAACATTAATTAAATAATAAAATTTGAATTGCCTCACATTTTCTTTAATTGTCGGTGGTTCATTTTGTAGCAATTTGCTGCCCACTTCTGTCGTAAGTTATAATTGAAAAAATGACAATATCTGTCAATTTTTCTGTCTTTTATATCGGGTTTCTTTTCTCGTAAATCGGACTGATTTTTTAAAATTTTTATTTTCACCTTTTCTGTTCCGTCTTATGCAGGGCTGCCAGATTAAAATTTTCAAAAGCCTCATTTGGCAAGCAAAAAAGCCTCATTTTGGGTCAAAAAGCCTCATTTTTACAAAATTTATTCAAAACACGCTTAAAATGTTCAAATGTTGTATTTTTGACTGTCCATGATCAATTTGAGCAATTTTTCGTTAGAAATAAACATTTTGTGAAATTCTGAGTATGAAAATCGAAGATGATTTTTTTGCTGCGGTTTTTCCAAAAAAAAAAAACTTGGGGAAAAGGGAGGCCGGCGGTGCCGATAGGCGCCGCCGGGAAAAATTTTGTGATTTTTAATACGATTTGTTAACAGATTTGACCACAAAAATGACCAAATTTTGCGATTTTGAGCAAATTTTTAAGAAAATAAAGGATTTTTAGGGGCTGGCGGTGCCGATAGGCGCCGCCAGGAGAAAAATTGAGAATTTTGACCATTTTTTAGCAGATTTTCAGTAAGAAATTCTTAATTTTGTGGTTTTTTGGAAAAAAATTAGTTCTATTTTCGTTTTGATGCTCTATTAAAACCCAATTATTAAATAATTGTAAAACATTATGCCAACTTATCAAAATTAATCAAAATTTAAAAAATCTGACGAATTTCCCCCCAAAACATCAAAAATCCTCAAAATTCTCAAAAACCCCAAAAAGCCTCAAAATTTCTCAAAAAACCACAAAAAGCCTCAAAGCCTCATTTTGAAAATTTAGCCTCATTGACCTATCAAAAAACCACAAAATGAGGCTAAAGCCTCAGATCTGGCAACCCTGCTTATCATGCTCTATTAGCCTTGCAAAAAGCCAAAAGATTTCCAAGCATAGAAAAAATTTTATTAAAAAAAAACTTCAAAAATTTCGACTTTTCGCAATTTTTGCAATTTTCATGTATAACTTTTTAAATAATTGTCTAATCGCGAAGCAATGTCTTAGAAAAGCTTTTAAACACATTAAGCTTTCGAATGATATCAAGTTTGCTGGATTTGGATGACATAGAAAAAGTTACAGAAAGTATATTGGAAATAAACATATATATAAAAACATGCTGGCGCCGAAACGCAGTCGGGCCGGAACGTTTTCGTACAAAAAATAAATTACTATGATTTGTGCTTATTAAATTTAACGTTTATTGCTTATTTGAACGGAAAATTTTGAGCCGAGAGTGGTCAGTGTGAAAAAAAGGGAAAAATTCTGTGCATAAATTTTCGTATAAAAATGCCCTTTTTTCTTCTCCTCCTCCTCATTCCATTCTCTCATTCATTCTTCCTATATTTCCCGGCATTTTTTTGCCGCAAATGTCTTCAGCAGAAATTCTGTACGTTTATTATTTTCAAAATCAATTGTTTTGAAAGTTTAGCTTCATCGGCCTCAAAAAGTTCAAATTAGCTAAAATTTCCCTTTGGATTCCTTCGCTTTGATGCTTTTGCCTTCACTCCCTTTTATTCATTTCATTCATTTTCCCAACCAGGGCCCTGCGGGCCTGTGAAAGCGCCGGGGGCGCTTTCAACGCTGGCTCTAGTGGGAGATATAATTTGGGGCGTGCAAAAAGCATCTATTGGCCGCTAAGCGTCCTCATAGTTTAGGAATATGAGAATTTGAAAATGAACAAATAATTAATTTAAAAACGATATTGTTTTATATTTAATTTAAATGCGATATTTTTATTTATATGCTTGTGATTTTTTATAAGATTTTTTGTTAAATGTTATAATTCTAAAACAAATAATTTTCGAAAAGACAAACTTTAAATCTATTCATCTTCCCCTTACTTTTTCCCTCTTTCTGTTCCCCATTCTCTTCCGGTTTCTTTTCCGCTTTCTCTTCCGTTTCCCCTTTCTCTTCTGCTTTCTCTTTCCCTTTTTCTCTCCCTTTTTCTTCCTCTTCCCTCCCTTTTTCTCATCCCCTTTCTCTTCCTCTTCCCCTTTCTTTTCCTCTTCCACTCCTCTTCCCCTTCTCTTTTCCTTTTTCTCTCCCTTTTCTCTTTCCTTTTTTGTTCCTCTTTCTCATCCTATTTGTCTTCCTCTTTCTTTTCCCATTCCTGTTCCTCTTCTCCTTTCTTTTCCCCTCTTTCTGTTCCCCATTCTCTTCCGCTTTCTCTTCTGTTTCCCCTTCTCTTCTGCTTTCTCTTTCCTTTTTTGTTCCTCTTTCTCATCCTATTTGTCTTCCTTTTTCTTTTCCCCTTTCTGTTCCTTTTTCTCTTCCACGTTCACTTCCCCTTCCTTTTTCCCTCTTTCTTTTCCCTATTCTCTTCCGTTTTCTCTTTCGGTTTCTCTTCCCCTTACTTTTTCCCTCTTTCTGTTCCCCATTCTCTTCCGGTTTCTTTTCCGCTTTCTCTTCCGTTTCCCCTTTCTCTTCTGCTTTCTCTTTCCCTTTTTGTTCCTCTTTCTCTTTTCCTTTTCTCTCCCTTTTTCTTCCTCTTCCCTCCCTTTTTCTCATCCCCTTTCTCTTCCTCTTCCCCTTTCTTTTCCTCTTCCACTCCTCTTCCCCTTCTCTTTTCCTTTTTCTCTCCCTTTTCTCTTTCCTTTTGGTTCCTCTTTCTCATCCTATTTGTCTTCCTCTTTCTTTTCCCCTTTCTCTTCCACTCCTGTTCCTCTGCTCCTTCCTCTTTCCCTTTTCTCTTCCCCTTTCTCCTCCTCTTCCCCTTTTTTTTCTCATCCCCTTTCTCCTTTCTCTCCCTTTTCTCTTTCCGCTTTTTTTCCTCTTTCTCTTCCCCTTTCTGTTCTATTTCTCTTCCGTTTCCCTCTTTCTTTTCCTCCTTCTCTTCTGCTTTCTCTTCCCCTTTTTGTTTCTCTTTCTCTTACTCTTTCTATTCCTCTTTCTCTTTTTATTTTTCTTCCACTTTCTCTTCAGCTTTCACTTCCCCTTTCGTTTCCTCTTCCACTCCTTTTCCTCTTCCCATTCCTTTTTCCCTTTCTCTTCCCCTTTCTCTTCCCCTTTCTGTTTTTCTTTCCTATTTTTTAGTTTCAAATTTTGTTTTTTTTATTTAAATTTTTATCAATTTTTAATATTCCGTAAGCCATGAATCAAAATTATTCTTTTAAATTTGATGAAAATTTTTTTGTCAATTTTTAAACTGTTAATTGGACATTTTTGGGATCACCTGAAATTCTGAGACAGGATCATTAATCTTAATATATAGTACCATTTTTATGCGATTCCTTCAATAAAAAATTTTTAGATCGCAGAGGGGTCTGGCCCGGTTTACCTCAGTTCAGTTTCCACGGTTTAGCCCCAGCATGTTTTTTCTATAACTTCTTGGTCATCCAAATCCAACATTTGTTTAAAAGCTTTTTCTAAGCTATTTCTTTGTGAGACCGGACGGGATCGGGATCCCGCGGGATTTCTTCGGGATCCCGATCTCGGGATCCGTCCCGAGCGATTTTTTATATTCATCGGGATTGATCGGGATTTCATTCGGGATCCCGAACCGGTATCCCTCCCGACCATTTTACCAATCACGCGGGATCCCGCGGGATTGAAGTTCACGATAATTTTTTGAAAAATCTCTATTTTTTAAATTAAGATCTTGAATTTTAAATTAATCTTAAAAATCTGATTTTTTTAATCCTTTCTCAAAATTGTTAAAAATGATCAATTGAAGCGAAAATACAAAAAAATGGTATTAATTGATTAAATGAAAAAAAAACTATTTAAAGCTATGTTGTTAAATGTTCTATTTTTTGATCCTAAAATCCCGATAATCCCGCGGGATCACGAAAAAAATTCTTCGGGATTGGTCGGGATCGGGATTCGGTCGGTATCCCGACTCTGGATCCGTCCCGATCATTTTTCCAAAATGTTCGGGATTGATCGGGATCCAGACTCGGGACCATTCCGACCCCGGTTGTCCGGTCTCTATTGCTTTGCGATTAGACAATTGCAAAAAAAAAAAAAGTTATACATGAAAATTGCGAAAAAGTTTAAAATTTGAAGTTTTTCTTAATAATTTTTGAGGCTTTAAGGCTAATAGAGCATGTGAATAGCTTTCGTATGATACCAACACTGTTGGCTTTGGATGATAAAGAAAAAAGTTATAGTGGAAAAGCATGTTGGGGCCGAATCGTAAGGGCCGAACTGAGAGAGTCCTGTTTCGGTATGCATAAAAAACATATTATTTCACTCTTTATTTGAAAAAATTTTTTATTTTTATTTCATAAAGGTAATTAATTATCAAAAAAAACTAAAAAGTTTGATAAGCAGAATTAATAGGAATCGAACCCTAGACAGTACCCCAATAAAGAAAGCAATGTTGATTGATCATAAGTAGGATTATCCAGATATATTTTTTACATTATGTAAAATAATGATGCAAATATTTAAAATGTTGATTGATCATCAGTAGGATTATCCAAACCTATTTCTACTTTATATTATTTCATAGTTATAAAAATAATGACGCAATTTTAAAATGTTGATTGATCATAAGTAGGATTATCCAGATATATTTTTTACATTATGTAAAATAATGATGCAAATATTTAAAATGTTGATTGATCATCAGTAGGATTATCCAGATATATTTTTTACATTATGTAAAATAATGACGCAAATATTTAAAATGTTGATTGATCATAAGTAGGAGTATCCAGATATATTTTTACATTATTAAAATAATGATGCAAATATTTAAAATGTTGATTGATCATCAGTAGGATTATCCAGATATATTTTTTACATTATGTAAAATAATGACGCAAATATTTAAAATGTTGATTGATCATAAGTAGGATTATCCAGATATATTTTTTACATTATGTAAAATAATGATGCAAATATTTAAAATGTTGATTGATCATCAGTAGGATTATCCAGATATATTTTTTACATTATGTAAAATAATGATGCAAATATTTAAAATGTTGATTGATCATCAGTAGGATTATCCAGACCTATTTCTACTTCATATTATTGCATATTATATAAATATGACGCAAATATTTAAAATGTTGATTGATCATAAGTAGGATTATCCAGATATATTTTTTACATTATGTAAAATAATGATGCAAATATTTAAAATGTTGATTGATCATCAGTAGGATTATCCAAACCTATTTCCTACTTCATATTATTGCATATTATAATAAATAATGACGCAAATATTTAAAATGTTGATTGATCATCAGTAGGACTATCCAGATATATTTTTTACATTATGTAAAATAATGACGCAAATATTTAAAATGTTGATTGATCATCAGTAGGACTATCCAGATCTTTTCCTCTTCCACTCCTCTTTTCCTTCCCTTTTCCCCTTTCTCTCCCTTTTCTCTTTCCCTTTTGTTCCTCTTTCTCATCCTATTTGTCTTCCTCTTTCTTTTCCCCTTTCTGTTCCGTTTTCTCTTTCGGTTTCTCTTCCCCTTCCTTTTTCCCTCTTTCTATTCCCATTCTCTTCCGATTTCTCTTCCGCTTTCTCTTCCGTTTCCCCTTTCTCTTCTGCTTTCTCTTCCCCTTTTTGTTCCTTTTTCTCTTTTCCTTTTTCTCTCCCTTTCTCTTCCTCTTCCCTCCCTTTTTCTCATCCCCTTTCTCTTCCTCTTCCCCTTTCTTTTCCTCTTCCACTCCTCTTCCCCTTCCCTTTTCCCCTTTCTCTCCCTTTTCTCTTTCCCCTTTTGTTCCACTTTCTCTTCCTATTTGCCTTCCTCTTTCTTTCCCCTTTCTCTTCCACTCCTGTTCCTCTGCTCCTTCCTCTTTCCCTTTTTCTCATCCCCTTTCTCCTTTCTCTCCCTTTTCTCTTTCCGCTTTTGTTCCTCTTTGTCTTCCTACTTGTCTTCCTCTTTCTCTTCCCCTTTCTGTTCTATTTCTCTTCCGTTTCCCTCTTTCTTTTCCTCCTTCTCTTCTGCTTTCTCTTCCCCTTTTTGTTTCTCGTTCTCTTCCTATTTCTCTTACTCTTTCTATTCCTTTTTCTCTTTTTATTTCTCTTCCACTTTCTCTTCAGCTTTCACTTCCCCTTTCGTTTCCTCTTTTTCCTCTTCCACTCCTTTTCCTCTTCCCATTCCTTTTTCCCTTTCTCTTCCCCTTTCTGTTCCTCTTTCCTATTTTTTAGTTTCAAATTTTTTTTATTTTTTTTATTTAAATGTTATCAATTTTTAATATTCCGTAAGCCATGAATCAAAATTATTCTGTTAAATTTGATCAGAAGCTTTTTTTTGTCAATTTTAACTGTTAATTGGACATTTTTGGGATCGCCTGAAATTCTGAGACAGGATCATAATCTTAATATATAGTACAATTTTTATGGCGATTCCTTAATAAAAAATTTTTAGATCGCAGAGGGGTCTGGCCCGGTTTACCTCAGTTCAGTCCCCACGGTTCAGCCCCAACATGTTTTTTCTATAACTTCTTGGTCATCCAAATCCAACATTAAGTTTAAATTTTGAAGTTTTTCTTAATAATTTTTGAGGCTTTAAGGCTAATAGAGCACGTGAATAGCTTTCGTATGATACCAACAATGTTGGCTTTGGATGATAAAGAAAAAAGTTAGAGTGGAAAAGCATGCTGGGGCCGTAAGGGCCGAACTGAGAGAGTCCTGTTTCGGTATGCATGAAAAACATATTATTTCACTCTTTATTTAAAAAATTTTTATTTTTATTTCATAAAGGTAATTAATTATCAAAAAAAAAATAAAGTTTGATAAGCAGAATTAATAGGAATCGAACCCTAGACACTACCCCAATAAAGAAAGCATACTAACCACTTGTCCACCGGATTTCTTGTTTTGTATTTGTAAATACTTTTGTCTTATATATTATTTTGATTTATATAATATATTCTTTGCTTTATTGTTATTTACATATTTTATATGATAATATAAAATTTAATTTTATATTTTATTTAAATAAATCTAATTTATTAAATTTAAAATAATTAATATTTTTTTCCATAAAGTTAATTAAAGAAAAAAAACAAAAAGTAGAATTTTGTATAGAATATTTTTTCAAATTACTCTGAAACAGTGGGACTCGAACCCACTACAAAAGGCTGGTACACTAAAAATATTTAGATTTCTTTTATCAGAAAAAATTTTTTTTTATTTAATTATTTTAATAAATTTAATTAATTAAAAAAACAAAAAAAATAAATTTAATAAAAAATGAATTATTGTCACTAAACAATGGATAGAAAACCATAAGAATTAATGGGACTCGAACCCTCGAACACCATCACACCTCTCTATCTCACTCACTCTCTTTATCTCTCTCTCTCTCTCTTCTCCTCTTTCTCGCTAATTCTATCTCTCTCTCTCTCTTTGTCTCTCTATCTATCTCCTCTCTCTCTTTCTGTTTTTTCTTCCTCTCAAAATATCTCTCTCTTTCTCTCCCTCCCCCTCTAACTCTCTCGGTCATTATCTCTCTATATTCCACATTTTGTCTCTATATTTCTCACTCTCTTTCACCCCCTCTCTTTCACTCTCTTTTTCCTTCATTATCTCTTTGTTTCTCTCTCTCTCTCTCTCTTTCATTCTCTCTTTCCTTCACTATCTCTTTGTCTCTGTCTCTTCCTATCTCTTTCACTCTCTTTTCCTTCACTATCTCTTTGTCTCTGTCTCTTCCTTTCTCGCGTTCACTCTCTCTTTCCTTCACTATCTCTTTGTCTCTGTCTCTTCCTCTCTCTCTCTCTATAAATATATATCTCCCTCTCTTTTTTGTCTCTATTTCTCACTCTCTCTCTTTCACCCCCACTATTTTCCTTCACTATCTCTTTGTCTCTCTCTCTCTCTTTCATTCTCTTTCCTTCACTATCTCTTTGTCTCTGTCTCTTCCTATCTCTTTCACTCTCTCTTTCCTTCACTATCTCTTTGTCTCTGTCTCTTCCTCTCTCTCGTTCACTCTCTCTTTCATTCACTATCTATCTCTCTCTCTCTCTTCCTCTCTCTCTGTCTCTCTCTCTCTCTCTCTCTCTCTCTATTTTCTCTGTTTTTTGTTCTCTTTCTTTCCTTCTTTCTTTCTCTTTGTCTCTCCCTCTCTCACTCTCTCTCTTTTACTCCCTCTCTCACATTCTCTCTCTCTCTCTTTGTCTCTCTCTCCCATTTCTCTCTTTTTCTCTCCCTCTCTCTTTCCTTCTTTCTTTCTCTTTGTCTCTCTCTCTCTCTCTCTCTCTAAATTTCTCTCTTTTTTCTCTCTTTCTTTCATTATCTATCTCTTTCTCTTCCTCTCTCTCTCTCTCTGTCTCTCTCTCTCTCTATATATCTCTCCCTCTCTTTTTTTGTTCTCTCTCTCTTTCCTTCTTTCTTTCTCTTTGTCTCTCTCTCTCTCTCACTCTCTCGCTCACTCCCTCTCTCACTCCAGTCTTCCATTCTCTCTTTCCTTCACTATCTCCTTGTCTCTCTCTTCTCTCTTTCTATTTGTCTCTCTCTGTCTTTCTTTCTCTCTCTCTCCCTTTCTTTCTCTCTCTCTTTGTCTCCCTCTCTCTATCCCTCTTTCTTTATCTCTCTTTCTCTCTCTCTCTCTCTCTTTTCTATCTCTCTCTTTTCTCTCTCTCTCTCTCTCTCTCTTTTCTCTCTCTTTCTCTCTCTCTCTCTCTCTTTTCTATCTCTCTCTTTTCTCTTTCTCTCTCTCTCTCTCTCTCTTTTCTATCTCTCTCTTTTCTCTTTCTCTCTCTCTCTCTCTCTTTCACCCCCACTATTTTCCTTCACTATCTTTTTGTCTCTCTCTCTTTGTCTCTCTCTTTCTTTCATTCTCTTTCATTCACTATCTCTTTGTCTCTCTCTCTTTGTCTCTCTCTTTCTTTCATTCTCTTTCCTTCACTATCTCTTTGTCTCTCTCTCTTTCACTCTCTCGCTCACTCCCTCTCTCACTCCAGTCTTCCATTCTCTCTTTCCTTCACTATTTCCTTGTCTCTCTCTTTCTATTTGTCTCTCTCTGCCTTTCTTTCTCTCTCTCTTTGTCTCCCTCTCTCTATCCCTCTCGCTCTGTCTCTCTCTCTCTCTCTATATACCTCTCTCTTTGTCTCTCTCACTCTACCTCTCTCTTTGTTTCCTCTCTCCCCAACCTTTTTCAAATCATTTTTTACGCAAAAAATTCCCGCTAATTCAAACTATTTACAAAGCCGAACAGACATACATTCTCCAATTATATATAGAATTTTAAAGTAATCGATAAAAGACACGAAAAAAACCAATTGTCTTTTGGTGGTTTTTTGACTAACGCCCATTTTGATGGTTTTTGACTAACGTCCCAGCACTGTAGCAGCTACCGCAAGCTGCGTGGATCTTCGCGCCACGCCCCCCCCCCCCCTCCCGCCCCTCCCCCCTCCCAAAAAATTTTGTCGTCAACACTTTGTCCGCTGGGTAGACATTTTGTCTGGTGGTCGACATTTTGTCGCGTTTGGGCATAACTTTTGCGCGCCGCAATCCCGCACTTTCAAATAAATTGTGAAAATATTGCCCAGGCCTCTACTTTCAGAAACTGCAATGCGAATCGATGCGCCACAACGCTGAGCGGACCGAACCCCGGATTTTGGCCCAAATCTTTTTTCATTTTTAAATTTTGTAGGCTTAAATTTCATTCAATCTCGCTTTTCTCGAAAATTTATGCTTGTCCCCAATTATTTTATTGTATTTTTCTTTAGACTAAAAGGTTTATGATTAAAAAATACTTTAGAAAAAAATAAAAATAACGAATTTGGATAATTTTACTGAAATCAATCATCGATTTTTAAATAACTCCATAATTATTTAATATAATGTAAAAAATAGATTTGGATATTCCTATTAATGATCAATCAACAATTTAATTAAATGCATCATTATTTAATAATAAGAGATTTTAATAATTATATTCAATAAGTTTTTCATTTTAATTTTAATTTAAATTTTAAGAAAGAAAGGCACAAGATGTTTAATTCTGCTTATAAAATTCCTTTTTTGATTGTTCTTTCTCAACAATTTTTATATCATTTTCAAATGCAATTCCATTTGTAAGTTAATTAATTAGGGAAATTAATTTTCTAATCACTTTTTATTAGAGCTCGGTATTTTGAAAAAAGCCTGGACCTGGACCTGGACCTGGATTCCATGTTGGACCTGGACCTGGACCTGGATTCCATGTTGGACCTGGACCTGGATTTCCTGGACAAAAATCCAGGAAAATCCAGGTCCAGGAAAAATCCAGGTACTAATTAGGTATGGGAACATTTTAAACTTTTTGGACGTTTTGACGATTTTTCATGACTTTTTTAGTAGAATTTATTTGTAAGCTAAAAATCCAAAAATGTCGAAACAATTACCGCCATTAGTGAAGCCAATTTTTATTAAAGCACGGTTTCTGAAAACTTTAATTGAAGTTGTCAAAAATCTGAATGAAATTTCGAAATGTTTTTGGAAAAAAGGGGAAAATGAATTTGAGAATATCAATGATATTTGGGAGATGGATTTGGTAAATGAAGAAGAATTGGATGACGAAATTGAATATGGGGAAAAAGCAAAGAGCAAAAGACAAAAATTTAAAACATTTAAACGCCCCGATGGAAATTGTAAAAGTTTGGAAAGAATTTGAGAAAAAAAAATCAGAAAAAATGTTTGAAAATGCAAAAGAAAATGCCGAGGAAGAAAAGAAGAAATTGGACAAAGCAATTGAAAATGCAGAAAAGAATCATGAAAAAGAACACCTAAGATATGAATAAATGACAAATTTGGCACTTTCATTTCGAAGCCATTTTCATGAAAAATCTTTTTCCAACAAAATGAACTTTTATTTATTTTTATATTCGTTTTTAAAATTAGTATAATAAAGTAGGAAGCCAATGAAAACACAAGATTAAATCTCAGAGGCGAGAAGACTATTTTCGAAACAACCAAAATGTTATAATTACCTAATAGGGACCCCATTTTTATGTAAGAAAAATCGCAAAATATAGATTAAATAAAATATGTATAAAAAATGCTAAAATATGTACGAAATATGTACAAAAACCCAGAAATATACACCAAAATATGTAAATAAAATTTTTAAGGTTATTTTTGAAAAAAAAATTGATTTTTTTGAGGTATATTTAAAAAATTTTTTTCTAAATTTAACAAGAAATTTCAATAAATTCTCAAAAATTCTTCAAAATAGGTATAAAAAAATGAAAATATGTACAAAAAATTGCGAAATTTTGGATTTTTGGGATACATTTTAATAAAAAAAATTCCTTAAAAGATCCATCAAAATTGAGAAATATGCACGAAAAAGTCCAATATATGTACATATGTAATATGTAGAAAAATCTCCAAAATATGTAAATAAAAGTCCCAACTTTTGTCGCAAACACAAAAAAGAAAGTGTTTTTCCTACTAATTAGAGCATGGAGAAGCCAGGAAAAAATATATCTTTGGCATTCTGTCCGTTCATCTTCTTCAAATTCCATCCCAATTTTTCACAGTGCAAATTCTTTCTCATCAAATGAAATAATTTTGTATACAAAATTCGACGATCAACGAACATCGGTGAGACTTAATTCATTTTAATTATACAAATCAAATATTAGACTGAAGATGCTGTATTTTCTGAATTTGTTAAAGGATTAGCTAGAAATTCGGGGAAATTTTTTCAAATGGCTAAAGAATATTCAAATTATTTATATCGATGGAAAGAGATTGGAAATATTAATGGGTATAATGATGGACGACCTGAACCATTTAATAATTTTAAAAGCAGTTGTTAAGGCATTAATTTTTCTTCTTTATTCTAATTTGTGTAAATCAATGGTTTTTAGTCTTTCCCCATATTTTTTGTAAATAAAAATACATTTCAAATGCTTTTCTTGTGAAAAAATTTTGAATACGCTAATTTTGTGCATATTTTGAGAGATATACAAATTAGATTAATCCTACTTATGTATGATAAATCCCTTAATCTAAGAATTTATTCTACCGATGAGAATCACCATTTTAATAATTGAATTATTATTTAATAAAATATTTGTAAAATTATATTATTTAAAAATAGATTTTTGATAATAATTATTTTTGAAATTATTTTTATGTAAATAAATGAAAAATAATTCAAGGGTTTTTAATTTTCATTTCTTTTTTAAGGGAAAATATAATGTTTTATTCCTTTTTTATAATACCTTTTCTTATTGTTATTCATCACTTTTTAATTGCAATCACAAATGCAATTCCATCAGTGAGTTAATGATCAGGGTAATTAACTTGTCTAATCCATATTAATTAGGTATATGACGATATGCTAATTGCATTTCTGAAAGGACATCAAGAAATGCAAATCAGTGAATATTCAAAACAAAGATATGAGGCACACCTTGGCTTTGTGTATTTTATGAGAAAGAATTTTGCCGTCAAATGCTCTTTCATTTTCTCAATTTTGTATAACCCAACGGTGTTCATGCGTATATCAACAAACCAATTGAATATTTCCATTCTTTTTCAATTGACTTAAGCCAATTGTAAAATAATTTCATTAATTTGCATTTTTGGTTCATTAACCCGTTTAATTTCGTATTTCAACTTCTTCTCATTCATCAATTTTGGTTTAAAATAATAATTGGAAAATATATTTAATTATAATCACAATCATAAAAATCACCGCCTCCAATGTTTGGAATCCTAATTAAAAAAAGATATAGACAAAATTGAGCGTGTTCAAAATTTGTTCACAAGAAAAACATTCAGAAAAAAATTAATTAAAATTTTACAATAAATATAACTAAATTTTATGCAAAAATTTAAAAAAGAATGAAATTGTTTTTTTATGAAATCAAATATTGGCAAAATTGATTAAAATTTTACATTAATTTGAAATAATTTTTCTTCAAAATCCTTATAAAATGTGTGCTAATTATTATTTATTAAATAATTACCAAAACATAGAATATGTTTAACCCTGCTTTTACAATTTTATTTCTCATTATTAATATTTCCATCCGAGATAAAGGATTCTTAAAATAGCCATTAAATGAATACCCCATTATGCATTTATAAAAGATAAAAATTTAATTAAAAGATAATATAAAAATTAAACTAAATAAATAAATAAATTTATCATAAAAATGCACTTAAATTGGGCCCTCGCGTTTGGGCCCCAGCATGTTTTTGGCTATAAATTTTTTAATTGTCATCCAAATCCAACAATCTTGGCATCATTCTAAAGCTTAACATGTTTAGAAGGATTTCTAAGGTATTGCTTCGTGATTAGACAATTGCTAAAAAAGGTTATAGCATGAAAATTGCGAAAAAGTCAAAAAAATTTTTAAATAACTTTTTTATATGCGAGAAAATTTTTTTTACTTTTTGTAAGCCTAATAAAACATATGACGAGCTTTTGAATGATACCAAACAATATTGGATTTGGATGACAAATAAAAAAGTTATAGCCAAAAACATGCTGGTGCCAAACGGTGAGGGCCCAACTGACGGTGGGTGTCAACTCCGTCCCGCCAACTCCGTCCCAGCCAAGTTTAAGAAGACATAACTTTTTTCTCAGTTGACCAAACATAACATCCTTGATATCATTTGAAAGCCCTGGATGTTTAGAAGATATTTGTAAGCTATTTCTAAGTGATTAAGCAGCTCATAAAAAAGTTCTCGCTTGGCAAACACTTAATTTTTTGTATATTTTTATTAATAACTTTTTATATGTCGGTATGTCTTTGTGATTTTTGGAATAAGAGCTTTCGAATAACACTAAGTTTGTTATATTTTGTCTATAATGAAAAATGTTATGACGTTCAAAACTCGGCTGGGACGGAGTTGGCGTGACGGAGTTGGCACGTTCCGCCAACTAAATAATTTGAGAAAATATTTTATATTATTTTATTTTTTGTTTAGAAATATTTCAATTTTTTTATATAAATTCCCTCACAAAAAGGAATTTTAATTAAATTCAATGTTTCTTTATTTGGCACTTCAATTGTTGCATTGTTCCTTCACTTTTATTTTGAAAATTAAAAAATTGTAGGAAATGCTTTGTTATATTTTTGCAATTTCCTTTATAATTCTTGCTCATCTCTTTTTATATCCATTTTCAAATGCAAATCCATCGGTGAGTTAATTAATTAGTTAAATTTATTTTACTATTCCATTTTAATTAGGTTGAGGACAAAATGCTAATTGCGTTTGTGAGAAATGATCAGAAAATGCAAATCAGTGAATTTACAAAGCAAAAATATGAGGCACACCTTGGCATTATGTATTTTATGAGAAATAATTGGCAATGTGATAAAATTGCAAATGAATTTGAAAAATACGAACGGACAGAATGCCAAAAATATCGCAAAATTTTAGACATTTTGTACGAATATTTGTACAGAGAATATCTTGGAATTCATAATGTGAAGCCAAAATTCGTATTTAAAGGTGAAATAGAAATTGAAGGGCCAATAATTTATGCGGTGAATTGTCTCGTAAAAATTTCGCAATTTTATTTTATGAATTGGGCGGCAGAAGAATGTGAATATAAATTAAACAAATTGTTCAATTATTTGGGAATATTTGAACCAAAATTGTTGAATGAGAAGAGATTGAATTATGAACCAAAATTTCGAATTAATGAACAAAAATTGCCAATTAATGAAGTGATTTTGCAATTAGCAATTGACACAGCGAATAAATGGCAAATAAATGAAAATTTGGACGGAATAATTCGACAAAATTTTGACAAAAATTTGGAGAAAATGTCCAAAAAAGCGGAAGAAAGGGCAAAAAAAGATGTCCCACGGAGAGCCGAGCAAATAAATGATTATAAGCATATGATAATTGTGGAAACAAAATTCGATGTTAGTCAATGGAATTGGGTGAGACTTAATAACATTCAATGAAAATTAAATAAATTAAACATTTAGACTGAAGATGCTCTATTTTCGGAAATTGTCAAAGGATTGGCGACAAATTCAGAGAAATTTTTTAAAATGGCTAAAGAATATTCAAATTATTTATGTCGATGGAAAGAGATTGGAAATATTTATATGTATTATAGCCAAATGATCTTTTTGGGATTAAATGAAACTGAGAAAATGAAAAAGCATTTGACACAGAAATATGAGACCCAACTTGGCATTATTTATTTGATGAGAAAAAATTGGCACTGTGACAAAGGTGCGGCACAATTAACTGAATTTGGACGGAAAGAATGCAAAAAGAATCGGAAATATGTTGACATTTTATATGAATATTTATTCCGACTTTATGTTGAAGGTTTGTATGACGGTTTACCTCAGTTGGGCCGTCACGGTTGGGCCGGCACGGTTGGGCCGTCACGTTTGGGCCGGCACGGTTGGGCCCCAGCATATTTTTCCACTATAACTTTCTACAACTTTTTTCTTTGTCATCCAAATCCAACATTGTTGGTATCATTCGAAAGCTTAATGTATTTAGAAACTTTTTCTAAGCTATTGCTTCACGGTTAGACAAATGCGAAAAAAGTTATACAAGAAAATTCCAAAAAAGTCGAAATTTTTGAAGTTTTTCTTGATAAAAATTTTTTCCAGACTTAAAAATCTTTTTGTTTTTTGTTAGGCTAATAGAGCATGTTAAGAGCTTTCGAATGATACCAAGATTGTTGGATTTGGATGCCAACGAAAAAAGCTTAAGTGGAAAATCATGCTGGGGCCCAACCGTGCCGGCCCAAACGTGACGGCCCAACCGTGCCGGCCCAACCGTGACGGCCCAACTGAGCGAGTCCGTTGTATGAATTTTCTACTATTTTTGAATTTTTATTTTAAAAAACAATTATAATAATTTATTAAGCTAAAGACCCAAAGGTGTCGAAACAATTGCCACCATTAGTGAAGCCAATTTTTATTAAAACAGGGTTTCTGAAAACTTTAATTGATGTTGTTCAAAAGTTGAATTATATTTCCAAATGTTTTTGGAAAAAAGGGGAAAATGAATTTAAGAATATCAATGATATTTGGGAGATGGATTTGGTAAATGAAGAAGAATTGGATGAAGAAATTGAAAATATTGAAAAATCAAAGATAAAAAGCAAAAGACAAAAAGCAAAACATTTAAACGCCCCTAGGGAAATTTTTGTCGTCTAAAAATGATTTATAATATTTTTTAAAATAAAATCGCAATAAATTTTTTGGGAATATAAATGAATAAAAATGAATTTTCTCTGATTAAAAACTGACAGAAAATCATATTTCTACTGATTTGATGGAAAAAAGAATATCCTACTTAATTCCAAATAATAATAATAATAAAATCTTCGTTAATAATTTTATTCGTTAAAAATTTTCATATTGATGGTTTTTTAAATAACGCCCATTATGATGGTTGGCAATGGAATATTTGTCAAGATTATTAACAAAAAATGTTATTATTATTTTTGCAATTAAGTAGGATATTCTTTTTTCCATCAAATCAGTAGAAATATGATTTTCTGTCAGTTTTTAATCAGAGAAAATTCATTTTTATTCATTTATATTCCCAAAAAATTTATTGCGATTTTATTTTAAAAAATATTATAAATCATTTTTAGACGACAAAAATGAAATTATTAACGCTATTCTTTTTAATTATATTTTTAATTGTCAAAATTGAATCAGAAAAGAAAAAACTCCAACAGAAAACATTTGGCGAAATATTTGGAGAAAAATGGGAAGAAAAAGAAAAATTGGAAGAAAAAAGAGAAATAATTGAAAAATATTATAAAATAAAAGAGAAAATTAAGCAAAAAGGAAGAAAATATTCAAAAAAAGAATGGAGTAAAATTGAAGGAAAAATAGCGAAAAAATTGGGGGCAAATCGAAACAAAATTTATAAATGGATTAGAGAATTTGGCCTTCAAAAACAAATACAGAAAAGCTACAAATCAAAAAGTGATGAAGAAAAATTAGAAATTGTGCAAAAATTTGTTTCAATGACCAAAGAATACAAAGAAAAAAGAAAATATTCGCCAAAAGAATGGGACCAAAATTACAAAGAAATTTGTAAGAAAATTGGAGTTGGTTATGGAACAATTGAGAAATGGAAGAAACAATTTGGCATTAACAATAAAAGCACAACGAAGAAAGAAAAAATGGAAAAAATAAAAAATTATTGGCAAATAAAACTGAATAATCCAAAATTGAGTGAGCAAATCATTGCCAAAACATTGAAAATTAGTCGAAAAAGCATTTCTAAATGGAAAAAAGAATTTTGATAAGAATTCCATGAGAAAACAGATGACTTTAGCATGAAATATTATAAAATTTTCATTTTTATCTTTTCGTACATATTATAATTAGGGTTCCCAATTTTATGGAATTTCGCGATTTATTTCCATATTTCCATACATATTTGTCCATATTTTGGCATTATGAACATGTTTTTATATTTTTTCCGCTGCGGTGCCGGTGGCCCTCAAAACGGGACCCACGCGTTAATTCTTTAATCCATTTTTGAATATATTTGCGATTTGTCCCCAATTTTTTTGTTATTTTTGAAATAATTTACTCCATTCTTTTTTTTGAATATTTTCTCACTTTTTGCTTAATTTTCTTTTTTATTTTAAAATATTTTTGAATTATTTCTCTTTTTTCTTCCCATTTTTCTCTATTTCATCAAATGATTTCTGTTGCAGTAATTTTTTCTTTTCTGATTCAATTTTGACAATTAAAAACATAATTAAAAAGAATAGCACGAATAATTTCATTTTATCGTCTCAAAATGATTTAGAATTTTTTGATTTAAATTGTAATATATTTTTTGGGCGTATAAATGAATAAAAATGAATTTTTTCTAATTAAAAAACTGACAGAAAATCATAATTCTACTGATTTAATGGGAAAAAAGAATATCCTACTTAATTGCAAAGAAATAATAATAAAATCTTCTTTAATAATTTTATTTACTGTGTGAAATTTTTTGCCAAATTTGAGCAGTGTGCAGCAGAAGAGATCGCCTTCAATATCGAAATTGCTGAGAAACTTTCAAGTTTTAAAAATATGAGGATTTTTTGAAGAAAATTTTTAATGTTTGAAATTTTATAAAATTTAGCTAGCATATGGACTTATATTAGGGTTTCTTCTGCAAAATTTCAACTCATTCTGACAACTACTAAATCAATAAAAAAATTAGCTTTTTTAAACTTCGTGAATTTTTTATGATTTAAATTTACGTCCCTATTAATAATGCGCCCGCTAATGGCTTCAATTTTTGAAATTTTAACGAAATATTCTATTTAGAGAAGACTCCAGAAAAGATCCGAAATGTTTTAAATTTTAATTTTATTCACAAGAAACCTAAAAAATCATTTACTAAATTTAAAATTTTGAAAAGAAGCAAAAGTTTCTGATCAAAAAGATTTTCTAATTACCTAGAAAAAATGGGTGAAAAAACATTTAAGGACAAATATAAATGAATGCTTAATTTCGTCATAAAATTTTAGCTTTGAAAACATGTTTAAAAAAGCGAAATTTTAGAATCTTCAAATTGAGTCACAGAATTTAGCGATACCAATTCAGGTCACCCAAAACGACGGACTCGTCTCATCAAAACGATTCATTTTTCATATAAATTAATCGACTAAAAATAAAAAATGGAAAAGAATTTGGAATAAAATATTAATTTTAATTAGGTAAAACAGTGACATTTAAAATAAAATGACCAAAGACTCTCGAATAAACTAATTACAATTAATTAATTTATGTTATTTGGACGTATAATAAAAGTTCAATACGATAAATGACGGAAAGCGAGAGATAGGAGTTGGTTAGGTAATTAGTTTTTGTTTATGCGAAAAAAGCGTAAAATTAAAAAAAATTAGCAATAAATAAATCGCGACTTTTACCAAATTTCACACAATTCTAAACCATCGGTTTATCTCCCAAATTGTTTTTTCCAATTTTCAATGCTTTTTATATTAACTTTCAATTGTAATTTCTTTTTTCACTCATTTTGGATATTCTCTTTCGGTTATTTTTTTGTTGCTTAATCCAAATTGCTTCTTCCATTTAAAAATGCTATTTTTGTTAATTTTCAATATTTTCGCAATTTCTTTGTCATTCAGTTTTGGATTTTCTCGTTTTAATTGCCAATAAATTTTCATTTTTTCCATTTTTTCTTTCTTCGTTATTCTTTTATGGCTAATTCCAAATTGTTTCTTCCATCTCTCAATTGTTTTACAACTAACTCCGATTTTCTTACATATTTCGGCATAATTTTGGCGCCATTCTTTTGGCGAATATTTTCCTTTTTGCTTAAATTCATTTTTCATTTCAATGAATTTTTGTACAATTTCGAGTTTTTCGTCATCAGTTTTTGATTTGTAACTTTTTTGTATTTTTTGGTTAAGCCCCAATTCTTTGATCCATTTATAAATTTTCCTTCGGTTAGTCCCCAATTTTTTCGCTATTTTTGTTTCAATTTTTCCCCATTCTTTTGTTGAATATTTTTTTCTTTTTTGCTTAATTTTCTCTTTTATTTTATAATATTTTCCAATTATTTCTCTTTTTTCTTCCAAATTTTCTTCTTCTTTTTCGTCCCATTTTTCTCCAAATATTTCGCCAAATGTTTTCTGTTGGAGTTTTTTCTTTTCTGATTCAATTTTGACAATTAAAAATATAATTAAAAAGAATAGCGTTAATAATTTCATTTTTGTCGTCTAAAAATGATTTATAATATTTTTTAAAATAAAATCGCAATAAATTTTTTGGGAATATAAATGAATAAAAATGAATTTTCTCTGATTAAAAACTGACAGAAAATCATATTTCTACTGATTTAACGAATAAAATAATATCCTACTCAATTCCAAATAATAATAATAATAAAATCTTCGTTAATAATTTTATTCGTTAAAAATTTTCATATTGATGGTTTTTTAAATAACGCCCATTATGATGGTTGGCAATGGAATATTTGTCAAGATTATTAACAAAAAATGTTATTATTATTTTTGCAATTAAGTAGGATATTCTTTTTTCCATCAAATCAGTAGAAATATGATTTTCTGTCAGTTTTTAATCAGAGAAAATTCATTTTTATTCATTTATATTCCCAAAAAATTTATTGCGATTTTATTTTAAAAAATATTATAAATCATTTTTAGACGACAAAAATGAAATTATTAACGCTATTCTTTTTAATTATATTTTTAATTGTCAAAATTGAATCAGAAAAGAAAAAACTCCAACAGAAAACATTTGGCGAAATATTTGGAAAAAATGGGAAGAAAAAAAAATTGGAAGAAAAAAGAGAAATAATTGAAAAATATTATAAAATAAAAGAGAAAATTCAGCAAAAAGGAAGAAAATATTCAAAAAAAGAATGGAGTAAAATTGAAGGAAAAATAGCGAAAAAATTGGGGACGCAAAGAATGGAATAAAAATAATGCCGAAATTTGTAAGAAAATTGGAGTAAGCAAAGGTACAATTTTTAAATGGAAGAACCAATTTGGAATTAACAACAAACAGCGCATAACGAAGAAAGAAAAAATTAAAAAGTTTTGACAAATAAAAAAAGAAAAACAAAAAATGAATGACAAAAAATTGCAAAAATATTGAAAATTCATACGGAATACAAAATAAGCAAATGCTTGTTATTATTTATTGTATTTGAGATCAATGGGTTGTGCTTTTTTTGCTCTTTCTTCCGCTTTTTTGAACATTTCCTCCAAATTTTTGTCAAAATTTTGTCGAATTATTCCTTTTAAACTTTCATTTATTTGCCATTCATTGCCAATTGCTAATTGCAAAATCATTTCATTAATTGACAATTTTGGTTCATTTTCCAATTTTAATTCGTAATTTAATTTCTCCTCATTCAATAAATTTATATTTTTTATGATTATTCCATTTTGCTTCAAAATAAAATCAAGAAATTTTGACAAAGTAATTCATCCGATTAATTATTGGCCCAACAATTTCAATTCGTCCTTTAAACACAATTTGGGCTTTACTATGTGAATTCCGGTGTATTCTGTTCACAAATATTCGTACAAAATGTCCAAATATTTTAAGTATTTTTGGCATTCTGTCCGTTCATATTCTTCAAATTTCTCCGAAATTTTGAAAATTGCAAATTCTTTCTCATAAAATACATAATTCCAAGGTGAGCCTCATATTTTTGCACAGAATGTTTACTGATTTGAATTTGCTGATGACCTTTCATAAATAAAATTAGCATTTTATCCTCAACCTAATTAGATAAATGGTCGTAAATTAATTTATCTGATTAATCAAATTACCTTTGCAGTTGAAATTGGAATTAAAAATAGTTAGCAATAAAAATAATAAAAGAAGTTTTCGAAAGAGAATTAAACATCATTTTGTCTTTCTTTATTTATATAAATTATCAAACAAATATAAAAATGCATTAAATATTAATTATTAATGATTTCCTTATTTAAGATAATCTTTTTACATTAAATAAAGAAGTAATTATTTATAAAATGGATAATTGCTTTCAGATTTTCCTAAAGATTTCTTCAAATTCTCAAACTCAAAATAATTGCTTAAAAAGTTAAAAAATAAAAAATAACTCCTTGTCGGTCGGATTTATGGGTCGGATTTTTGGGCAAAAAACCTTTTGAATCCCTCCAAAATTATAGGATTTGGGAAAACTTCAAAATTTAAAGTAAATTTAAAATTTCACCATTTTTTATGAAGAAATTCTTTGGAATTTTAATGATTTTTTTAGATATTAACAATTAAATTACCGCGCGTTTTATATGGGATTTTGAATAATATTCGAAAATGATTAATTAATATACAAAAACCAAATTTGTGATTTTAAAAAATTCAATGAAACAACGAAAATAAGCACGGCATAAAAACAATGAATGACTTTTATTTAAATTTATTAATTCAAAAAATTATTCATCGAATAAAGAAAATAATATTATTTAATTCAAATTAATTCATTGTCTAAAAAGTATTGTCAGGATGAGGAAAATATAAATTATTAAAATGAAAAATTTGGTAAATACCACTGCCTTTTTAACAGAGTGAAAATTGGATTTGAAATGATGAATGATCATCAGTAGGATTATTCAAATTTTTTTTTTTTACTTTATATAATTTATATATATTATTTTAAATAAAAGATATTTGTGAATTTTTTGAAAAAATTAGCAAAATTCAATAACAAAAATCTTTTTAAATCTCTAAAAATGAACCTGCCTAATTTAAAGCATAGTAAGGCACAGTGCCAAAGTGGAGTCATCCAAATAAATGATTTATTTAAGGAAGAAAGTAATGGTGATTTTTGAAATTAATCTAATAGAAAATTTCGAAGAGTCCATAAAGATCGGTGGGAAAAAATTAAAACAATAAAATATTTTTTGTTTTGTTTTGACTACATTAATCGCTACCGAGGGATTTAGGAAAGAAAAATCCCAAACTAAGGGCCTAAATTCAGACGCTTCATCACAAATGGTTGAAAAAATATGCACATAAATTTCATAATAATTTAATTACCAAAAAATTTTTAAAAATAAATTAAAAAAATGCAATTTATAAAAACTAAAAAAAATGAAAACACAAAATTTAAAAAAATAACTAAAAGAGACAGAAGCATTCGAAAGGAAAAAACACTAAAAAATCAGAAAAGACTAACATTTGTGAAAAAAGAATTCTTCTTTTTTTAAGAAAATGACGATGAAATGAAAGTGCGAAATTTGTCATAATATACTAATTCCAAATGTGCTTGGCTGTGATAGCCTTCTGCATCTTGCAATCGCTTTTCCCAATTTTGCCTTTTCTGCCTTTGCATTTTCCTTGGCATTTTTGCATATATTTTCAATTTTTTGTTCAAATTCTTTACGAAGTTTTTTTCAATTTTTGTTTCAATTACACTTTTGGTTGATGAGTTTTCCCCTAATTCATTCACATTTACCAAATCCATCTCCAGTATATGAGTGACATTCCAAAATTCATTTTCCTCTTTTTTCCAATAAAAATTCGAATTATAATTCATTGTTTCAATAACTCCAATTAAACTTTGAGGAAAAATTTGCGGTTCATTTAATATATAATTTTCCATCAAATTTTGTCCAATAAATATTGGCTTGACCAATGGTGGCAATTGTTTCGACAATTCTGGGTTTTTAGCTTAATAAAATAGAAACAAACTAGTTTTTTTTTATATTAATATATATACAAAACCTTCAGCATAAATCCGAAACAAATATTCGTACAAAATGTCTAATTCGTATAATCCATAATTGACCATGGACATATCATTTAAATAAATATTTCCTTGCTCTTTCCTTCGACTTAAAAAATTTGCATATTCTTTAGCCATCTCAAAAAAATTCTCAAAATTTGTCGCTAATCCTTGGAATGTTTGTCAACATTTATTTCATTGCCCTTCCATGGAGTGTCTTTTTTTGATTTTTCTTCCGCTTTTTGGAACATTTCTTCCAAATTTTCTTCGAATTTTTGTCGGATTATTCCGTCCAAATTTTCATTTGTTTGACATTCATTCGCTGTGTCAATTGCCAATTGCAAAATCATTTCATTAATTGACAATTTTTGTTCATTTTTAAATTGAATTACATAAATCAATCTGCTCTCATTCAGCAATTTTGGTTCAAAAAAGTTTATGAACCTTAGGTTTAATTTAGATTTATAAAGTTGAAAGCGTTGAATGTACACCAAACATTTCACCGCATGAATTATTGGCCCATTAATTTCAATTAGTTTTTTAAATGAGAATTTTGGCTTCACTGTTGGAATTCCGGCATATTCTCTGTACAAATATTCATACAAAATGTCCAAATAATTGCGATATTTTTGGCACAATTCATATTTTTCAAATTCATTTGCAATTTTGTCACATTGCCATTTCTTTCTCATAAAATACAAAATGCCAAGGTGTGCCTCATATTTTTGCTTTGAATATCCATTTCTCACAAATGCAATTAGCATATTGTCGTCTCCCTAATTAAAAATGATTAAACCAATCAATTACCCCGATTAATTAACTCACTGATGGAATCGCATTTGAAATGTGAATTAAAAAAAAATGAATAATAATAGGAAATATAAAAAAGGAATAGAACATTATATTTTCCCTTAAAAAAGAAATGAAAATTAAAATCCCTTTAATTATTATTTCAATTTACGTAAAAAGTAATTTAAAAAAATATTGCCTAATGAAGTAAAGTAATTATGAAATGAAAAATGAAAAATAACTCAGCCTTATAAATGGAGCAAAAATTTGTTTTGAAATAATAATTACCGGTCGAATTAACCAAATCTGTTTTTGCTTAATGTATAAATTTGTTATTATTTGATTAAAAATGATGCAATTTAACCGGTAGAATTATCAAATCTGTTTTTGTTTAATGTATAATTTGTTATTATTTGATTAAAAAATGATGCAATTATTTAAAATTGTAAATGCTCGACGGAAGAATTATTCCATTCAATTTTTTACTTTAATATATTTTAATGTTATTTCATTAAATAATGAAAGTAATTAATTAATATGCCTCATCCAATTTGGGTTTTTGGCTCGCCTTTTCAGTGCCATATATGTCTCTCATGTTCCGAACCGATTTCCTCACCTTTTTTATACTCATCGAGTGTTTTTTGACAACACATTATTGCCGTGGCGGACGAATAATTGGTTTTAAATAGGGTTGCACGGGTCCGGGTACCCGACCGGGTACCCGACCCGCACGCCCGGTTTTTTAATACCCGGGCCCGGTACCCGGGCCCGGTACCCGGGCCCTGTTTTTTGAAAATCCAATACCCGGTACCCGACCCGGTAGGTCCGGGTACCCGGATACCAAAAATACACTGGTAAGAATGGGGTCTGGGTCAAATTGTTGACCAAAGTTGTAGGAAATTTTTTTTAAATTTAAAATTTTAAAAAGAAATATTTTGGTGTTCATGTGGCTTAGTGGTTAGTCACTTGGATTCAGTGCATTCGTTCTCAGGTTCTCCTCCTTCCTCATAGCTAACTCTTTTAAATTTTTAAATATTTTATTGAAAACTATTATTTTATCATTTACATAAAGAAAGCTCCAAATTTTTTAAATAATAAGACTATCCTTATTTTAGTAGAATTTTTATTAAAAAAAATCTTACTTTTTTACCATATCCCCATAAGAAATTTAGAAGAATTTAACCATTTATTTTGATAACATTTTTGGTTCAAATTCTGTAAATATATTAGATAAAATCACAAAATTTGGTTATTTTTTGAATAAAACATGTTAACAAATCAGAAGTAAATTTTTAAAAATTTTCCCGGCGGCGCCTATCGGCACCGCCGGCGGCGGACCGCCCCTGCCCCCGAAAAATTTTAGAAAAAGTGCACCGCAAAAAAATTGGTTTAAATAGCAATAAAAAAATTTGGCAAATAATAAAGAGTTTATTTGTAAAATATTATATATTTTTTATGCTTTTTTAAAAGTATAAGCTTTTATTTTCATAAAAATTTTTTTGAAAAAAGTGAATTTTTTTGGATTTTTTAATACCCGGTTTTACCGGGTACCCGACCCGGTACCCGGTTTCAAAACTGGTACCCGACCCGGTACCCGGCTTTTCAATACCCGGTAATACCCGGGCCCGGTTTTCCCCAAATACCCGGTACCCCTGCAACCCTAGTTTTAAATAATCAACCGCCGCCAGGAGTAGTCGAACCTGAAGTTCCCTTTTTGTTCGGTTTGGGATGGCATTTCACCCATTGAAATGGGCTTACACCCAGACAGAACAATTATATTAAATAATGTGTTTTGTTTATATCTTACTAAAAATTGTCAGAAATGGAGAGTTGAAACCTTTTCTATTATCATCTCCCTATGAAAATCCCAATTTCCTTAAAATATTGTAACTGGAGCCCAGATTTATACCTATTTGCCAAAAACCTCCTAAATAATTTAATGCAGTGTAATTTTAGAACGGAAAGCCTCATTTTTCTTTACAAAATTCATTGAAAATTCCAAAATTCTTCCTGGCGGCGCCTGTCAGCACCACCGGCCCTCAAAATCCAAAAAATTTTCAGAGTCTGACCTTAAAATTGGCAATTTTCAGTGAAAATATGTTAAAAATGGTCAAAGTTCAAATTTTCCTTATTTTTCTCAAAAAAATTGGCTCAAAATCACAAAATAAACTTTTTTTTTTCATTGGAATAATTTTTAAAATGCAGGTTTTTTGTCGGCTAAATGCTCATTTTGAAAATTTTCAGTTGGGAAACCTGAATTTAATTAATTTCAATTTTTCCGGCCTCCCGTCCCGGTTTTTTCCCGGTTTTCCCAGCCAAAAATTCCCGGTTTTCAACCCGAAAAGGTACAGGTCCCGATTTTGCTCTACACTATTTTTAATTGTGGATTAAATTAGTTCAAAAGTTTCGTGTTTTTCGTTTTCGTTTCGTACGAAAACGGTTATTTTTTCGTTTTCGTGTTTTATTTTCGTCCAAGAAAAAAATTTTCGTTTTGTTTTCGTGTTTTAAAATTTTCAAACTACATACACATCATGATCTATTGTTTGTTTTTTCCGCTTTTTAAAACTCTCGAAATTTTTGCCAAAATTTGCTACTATTAAAATATATAAAAGTGTAATTTATAAATACAAAATAAAAGGAAAATGATAAACCAAACCAATAATTGGAAATAGAAAAAATACGAAAAAGTTTCAAAAAGCAAAACATTTGTGGAAAAGGATGGATTTTTTACGAATATGGCGACGAAATGAAAGCGCCAAATTTATAAATTGTAATAATAGTCTGTTTCTAGAAGTAATTTTCTGTTTTTCAATTGCTGCATTGACTTGCTTTTTTCAATTTCGCCTTGCTTTCTTGGCATTTTCCTTGACATTTTTGCTTAAATTTTCAATTTTTCGTTCAAATTCTTTACGAAGAGTGGCAATTTTTGTTTCCGTTTCATTTTTTGGTGCATTTTCCTCACTTTTTTCCATTATAATTTCGTAATTTAATTCTTCTTCATTTACCAAATCCATCTTCCAAGTATCATAGACATTCTTCAATTCATTTTCATCTTCTTTTTGCCACCAATAACATTGCGAAATAACATCCAATTTTTTGACAACATCAGTTAAACAGTCCGGAAAAGATCTCATAAATATTGGCTTCACCAATGGTGGGAATTGTTTCGACACCTTCGGACCTTTTGCTGAATAAAATGGAATAAATAAATTTTTTAATTATGAAAAATTTAGAACCTATAGCAAAGATCCGAAACAAATATTCGTACAGAATAGTCCAAAAAATTACGTTGTTTTTGGCACTTTTCTTTAAATTCCTTCCCAATTTTTTCACAATGCCAATTCATTTTCATCAAATACATAACGCCAAGATGGGCTTCATATTTTTGCATCAAATATTCTTTCATAATTATTTAATTCTAAGGAGACCATGCGGTGATCATAATCATTCCAATAAATATTTCTTATCTCTTTCATTCGCAATAAATGATTTGAATATTCTTTTGTCATTTTAAAAAATTTCTCAAAATTTGTCGCTAATCCTTTTATAAACTCAGAAAACAAAGCATCTTCAGACTAAATTTTGAAGTTATATGATTCTCAATGATTGTTAATTCTTACCCATTTCAATTCGTCATCGAATTTCGATTCCGTAATTATCAAATGTTTGTCATCATTTGTTTCATTCGCTTCCATTGGATTGTCTTTTTTTGCCCTTTCTTCCGACTTTTTTAAACATTTCTTTCAAATATTATCCAAAATATTGTTTTATTATTCCGTCTAAATTTTCATTTGTTTGCCATTCATTCGCTGTGTCAATTGCCAATTGCAAAATCATTTCATTAATTGGCACTTTTGGTTCATTTTCAAATATTATTTCATAATTTAATCGGGTTTCATTCAACAATTTTGGTTCAAAAATAATAATCTAACATTTTGTTAATTTATATTTTTGTCTCTCAGATTTTAAAAATAAAAATTGCGAAAGGTTCACCAAACAATTCACCGCATAACTTATTGGTCCTTCAATTCCAGTTTCATTTTTAAACACAAATGTATATCATTTTTCGAGAACGGTGGTAACGGAACGCCTGCTGGAAAGCCGGGAACCCCGCTCCCGTTTCTCGTCTCGTTTTTTTTGAATTCCCCTTCCCCCTAATTATTTCTTAAAACCCGGGAAAAATATACTGGTTATAATTGCGTTTTTTGGATAATTTGGGCATTACCAAACAATTTTTTTGTCAAATAGAATTCCCGAGAACTATTCTTGCAAGTCATCACTTTCAACTCAAAAATGGCCATTCCCAATCGGTGTCCCTGATCCCCGACAATCTTGCGCAGCTCGACCCTGAGCCGCAATCTGTCCACTGCGCTCTACACGCTCCAGAGAATTTCTTTCCCGAGGGGTCGGGACTTAAACCTAGTTCGTAAATTTCCTTTCTCTTTCCTTTGACATAACAATATGAATACGGGGTGATCATGTCCAGGGACCCGGTCCCACTCTCGACGGACAAACGTAATATGATAAGTGGCTTTGTTCCGGTGAGATAAAACATTTTAAATCTAAATTATGAAATAAATAGAATCCTTGGGCTGGCAGGCAAACGGAAAATCAGAACCAATCTTACATTTAATGAAGAAATTTCTTAAACTTTGTTGCCTTTCCTATCACAAATGCAGAAAATAATCACCATAATCATCCTAAATCAATATCATATTTATTTAATTAAGACCCTCCATATCTATGCTCATCCGATTATAAAATGCTTTTCATTATTTCGATAATATTTATATTTGTACCAGTGATGGGCTTTCGCTTCCGCTTTCGTGTTTCTCAATGTGTCGCGAAACGCGAATATTACACCCCTAAGAATGTGGGATGAAATTAAAATAAATATCAAAATAATTGCCCAAAAATTAGGAAATTTTAAAAGAAAAACTAAAAACTAAATCACAAAAAAAAAATCCAAAAATAATTTAAAATAGAAAAGCAAGAAAATAACAATTCTAAGTGAAAAATGAATAGGAAACAATGAAATGATCAGCAGAAGAGCCCGAGTTTTGTTGACAACCAAAAAAATTATGAAAATGGCGACGAATTGAAAATGCCAAATTTGTCATTATATTCTTTTTTCATTTTAATAATGTCTTGGAGTCGAAATTTTGCATTTTCAATTGCTTTTCCCATTTTTGCCTGTTCTTCCGTGGCATTTTTCTTGGCATTTTCGCACATGTTTTTCATTTTGCTTTTAAATTCCTTTCGAAGTTTGGCAATAATTGTTTCTATTTCATTTTTTGATTCGTTTTTCCCAATATTCGCTTTAATTTCAAATTTTAATTCATCTTTATTTAGCAAATCCATCACATTATGGGGAACCACTAATGCATATCTATCTTTTTCCCAAAGATATTTCAATATATCCTTTAACTTTTCGGCTGCTTTAATTAAACTAACCGGGCCATAACATCTCATTAATATTGGCTTCACCAATGGTGGCAATTGTTTCGATGCCGTCGGATTTTTAGCTTAATAAAGATTATTATTATTATTTTAATAAATTATAAAAATGTAATAATTTAAAAAACTCAAACAACCTTCGGCATACAACCAGAATAAATATTCATAAAAAATGTCCAAATATTTTCTGTATTTTTGGCACTTTTCTTTAAATTCCTTCTCAATTTTTTCACATTGCCGATTCTTGCGCAATAAATACACAACTCCAAGATGGGCTTCATATTTTTGCGTCAAATGCTCTTTGATTTTCTCAATTTCGCATAATCGAAAATTCGAATATTCTTTTGTCATTTTAAAAAATTTCTCAAAATTTGTCGCTAATCCTTTGACAAATTCTGAAAATAGAGCATCATCAGTCTAAATTTGGAAATTAGTATTAAATTATTTTAATTGAATGACCACCCATGTCTTTTGATCCTCTAATTTTGTTTTAAAAATTGTCCAATGTTTGTCATCATATATTTTATTGGTACTCCAATAACTTTTTTCTTTTCTCCATTCTTCCGCTTTTTTAAACATTTTCTCCAATTTTTTCTCAAAATTTTGTCGAAATATTCCGTCCAAATTTTCATTTGTTTGGCATTCATTCGCTGTGTCAATTGCCAATTGCAAAATCATTTCCTTACTTGGTAATTTCGATTCATTTTTCTTTTTTATTTGATATTTTAATCTCTTCTCATTAAACAGTTTTAGATGAAAATTAGAAAGAAACAATTTGTTTAATTTATAATTATAGAAATAACTGGTCGATTTATTAAAATAAAATTGCGAAATTTGGGCCAAACTAAAGATAGCATAAATTTTTGGGCCTTCAATTTCAATTTCCTTTTTAAGCACGAAATTTGGCTTCACTGTTGGAATTCCGACGTATTCTCTGCTCAAATATTCGTACAAAATGCCCAAATATTTTCGATATTTTTGGCATTCTTTCTGTACGTTCATTTTCTTTAAATTTCATGTCAATTTTACCACATTTCCAATTTTTTCTCATATAATAAACAAAGCCAAGGCACGTCTCGTATTTTTGCTTTGAATATTCATTGATTTGCATTTTCTGACCATTTCTCAGAAACGAAATTAGCATTTGATCGTCTATCTAATTAAAATATGATTAAACAAATAATTACAGTAATTAATTAACTCACTGATGGAATTGCATTTGAAATGTTAATTAAAAAATGATGAATGATAATAAGAAAAGGAAATATAAAAAAAGAATAGAACATTATGTTTTTCCTTAAAAAATGAAATAAAAATTAAAAACCCTTTAATTATTATGTCAATTTATTTACAGAAAAGTTAAATATTTAAAATAATTCCTTTTTTAATAAAAAAAATATTGCCTAATGAAATAAAGTAATTATGAAAATGAAAAACGGAAATTCACACAGCCTTATAAAGCGACAAAAAATTGTTTTGAAATAATGATCATCAGTAGAATTATGTCAATCTATTTTTTAATTAAAGAATTTGTTATTATTTAAATAAATGATGCAATATTTAAGATGATGAACGATCATCAGTAGAATTTTCAAATCAATTTTTTACTTTAATAATTTAATCTGTTTTTTTATTAATGCAATTTGTTTATTATTTGATTAAAAATGATGCAATTTCACCGTTTGAATTAACCAATTCTGTTTTTTTTTCTTAAATTTTTAGTTATATTGTAAAATGATGCATTTTTTAAAACAAAACAGAGATCGGCTACGGGTCGGACCCGTATACGGATTTTAACAGATCCGTAGCCAGTAATCAGTATTTCTTGGGCCGATACTGGTTAATAAAATTTCTTCCAGCCCTAGTCCTGGGCAAAAAAAATTCAAATTTTCTAATTTCATCTCCTATTTTTCTCTAAATCACATTTCTCATTTTCAATATATTTTTCTCTTTCTCTCCCTTTATCTATCTCCCTCTCTCTCTCTCTCTCTCTCTTTCTCTCTCTCTCTCCCTTCTCTCTTTCTCCCTCTCTCTCTTACTCTCCCTCTTTCTCTCTCTCCATCTCCCCCCCCCCTCTCTCTCTTCTCCCTCCATCTTTTTCCCTCTTTCTCTCCCTCTCTCCTCCTCTCTCTTACTCTCCCTCTTTCTCTCTCCTCTTCTCTCTTTCTCTCCCTCTCTCCTCCTCTCTCACTCTCTCCGTGTTTCTCCCTCTTTCTCCACCTCTCTCTCTATCTCTCTACTCTTTCTCCCTGTTTCTCCTTCTCTCTCTCATTTTCCTCAATTTTTTCTTTATCTCTCTCATCGCTCTCTCTCCTCACACTCTTTCTCCCACTCTCTCTCTCTCTCTCTCTCTCTCTCTCTCTCGGTATCTTTCTCTGCTTCTTCATTTTCTTTCCTCTCATATCTCTCTCTCCTAATCCACTCCCCTCCCCTCTCTCTCTCGCTCTCACAATATTTTCTTATTTCTCCTCTTTTCTATTGCCCGCTATTTTAGTCCTTCCTATTTTGGTGTTGTTAATTTTCGACAGTGATGATGCTAACAATGTTGGTTTCGACAATGATTGATTTCGACCGTAAAGTCTAGACTGTAAAAAAGTTATTAAATTTTGAAAAATTACGCCTTTTTCGAAATTTTCATGTTATACATTTTAGTAATTGTTTTTCTCTCTCACTCTATCTGCTTCCCCCTTCTCTTTCTTTACCTCTCTCTTCTCCATTTATCTCTGTGTCTTCTTTTATTCCCTCTCTCCTTTTTTCTCTTTCTCCCTCTCTCCCTCCCTCTATCTCTCTCCCTCCCTCCCTCTCTCTCCTTCTCTCTCTCTATTTCTCTCTCACTTCCTCTCTCCCTTCTCTTTCTTTTTTCTCTTTCTCTCTTTCTCTTCTCTTTCTCTCCCTCCCTCTCTCTCTTCTCTCTCTTATTCTTCATCCATTTCGCTTGCACAATTGCGACTCAAAGTCATTTCAATACTTTTTAAGGCGTTAATCTTCAGTGGAATCCAACAACAAATTATTGCAGAATTTGAGTTGGGCCAATAATTTGAGTGTCAAAAAAGCTATTTTTTGCAATAAAAAAACTAAACTTTTAAAAAAAATCTCCAAAAATTTTTTCAAAAATTAGCAATTCTCAAAAAACTCTTTATGAGCCAAAAGTCCTAAACTATTCAGGTAAAAAAGAATTTAAATTTTCCCCTCGGCGGCTCCTGTCGGCACCAGGCTTTTTGTCATTTTTTGACTTGACTAAATGTATTAACAAAATACTCAAATTTAAAAATTAAAATTTTCATATTTAAGTAAATAGTATTAATGAATTTGTAAAATTGTATTTCTTCTGACCTGTAATAAGCTTTTAAATATTTTATTTTAAAATAGGATATTATGACATTACTAAGCCGAACCAAAAACGAATGATATTAAAATTTAATTATTTTTAAATTTGATTTGCGGCAATTTTACGCATTAAACTTATATGACCATAAAAATGTGAGCAATTAATTGTAATTTTCTGAAAACTTAAAAATGGGAAAGGAAAGAAAGAACAATTTCCTTTTCTTCTATGACATTTTTATATATTTGTTCAATTAATGCTTCAAATTCTTTTTACGGTTTGGAAAATTTTCCAATTTCTCCTCTGTTATTTCGTAATTTAATTAATTTACCAAATCCAACTCCCGCGTACCATTTCCATCTTTTTGCCAGAAAGATATCGAATTATCATTCAGCTTATGGACAACCCTAATTAAACTTTCCGGAAAATTTGCTCCAATAAATACTGGCTTCACCAATGGTGGCATTTGTTTCGACATCTTCGAATAAAAACATAAAAATCCAAATCCGGTCTCTACTTATAAACTATTAAAGATTTTTCTCGGTTCTCCTCAATTTCAGATAGCAAAAAGAATGAAACTCATTATTAAATTTTTACTTCCAATTATTGAAAAATGCTAGAAAACTTTTTTTATAATAACAACTCCTAATTAAATATAAATTTTACAATTTTCAAACACTAAGAAAATCTTTGGAATTTTCTAAAAAATTTACTCCGACCTGTCTTCCAACATTTTTGGGTCCGGAACTTCGACTTCCCTAATTTTTGGTCTATTTCCATCCAGTTTTAACACCTTTGACGTTTCTCGCGCAGAACCGAAAAATTCTCAACATTCATTAAATTACTATATTTTAAATAAATTTATCAAAGAGTGCAGAAATACAATTATATGAATTGACTGATTTTTTTAAATGCTAAAAATTTAATTAACGCGCGTGTTTAATGGGATTTTGGAGAATATTCACAAATTTGAAAATCAATTAACCATGATTTTTATTCATTATTTTTAAATTAAAAAACATTTTCTAAAATTAATGAGGAAATTCAAAGTTCTGACTTTAAGCAAACCCTGAGACAAAAAGAAAAACAACCCTTATAAAAATAATGAATAAATTTTATTTCAATTTTATTAATTCAAAAAAAAACAAACTCAAAATGAAAAAGGTATTGTAAAGAAGAAAAGTAATTATGAATGAAAAATATAGCAAATCACACTGCCTTTTTAAACGGAGTAAAATTGATTTGAAAGTGGTCATCAGTAGAATTATTTAAATCAATTTTTTATTTATATAATTTATAATGATGCAATTATTTAAAATAATGATTGATCATCAGTAGAATTATTTAAATCAATTTTTTATTTATATAATTTATAATGATGCAATTATTTAAAATAATGATTGATCATCAGTAGGATTACCCCAATCAATTATTCACTTAAATAATTTGTTAATATTTTATTAAATAATGATGCAAAATCATTAACCGGACCCAATAAAAACGAAAAATACACCCCTAAGAAAAGGCCCGGAAATCATTTCAGAAAATACATCTCAATAAATTGAAAAATTTTCTCATAAATTGATTGCTAAAATTTAATTTTTTTTTTGACAAAAATTATTTAAAATTTTCCTTATTTGAAAAAAATTATAAAATATTTAATAATCATTTAAATGACCAAAATTTAGTTTTGGTTTAAGTTATACGTGTTTTACTCCTTAAAAAAATATCTAAAAAAGACAGAAGCATTCGAAAAAAAAGGAAAAAAATACTAAAAACATCAGAAAAGACTAACATTTGTGAAAAAAAGAATGATTCTTTTTTTATAAAAATGGCGATGAAATGAAAGTGCGAAATTTGTCATAATATACTAATTCCAAAAGTGATTTGCTATGATAGCCTTCTGCATCTTGAATCGCTTTTTCCAATTTTGCCTTTTCTTCCTTGGCATTTTCCTTGACATTTTCGCATATATTTTCCTTTTTTTTGTTCAAATTGTTACGAAGTTGTTCAATTTTGGTTTCAGTCTTACTTTTCGTTAAAGAGTTTTCCCCACTTTTATCCTCTTTAATTTCGTAATTTAATTCATTCGAATTTACCAAATCCATCTGAAACATTTGAGTGACATTCCAATATTCGTTTTTCCCATTTTTCCAAAAAAAAAATCCGAATTATAATTCAGTATTTCAACAACTCCAATCAAACTTTAAGGAAAAATTTCCGTTCTCATTACTAATGAACTATAATCCCGGTTTTTCAATCCAAAAAGTTCTGGTGCCGGTTTTGCCCAAAATTCCCGGTCCCGACCTACCCTACTTTTGTCACTTCGCCCACATCCATACTTTTGTCACTTTGGCTCACCATGTCTCCAACCCTAGGACCGCTTCAAAAATATTTATCGACCCCCAACCCACTAAAAGTGGCATCGCCTGAAAAATTTTTAAAATTAATAATAAAAAAAAGTGAATTTATAAGGACAGAATAAAAAGAAATACGACAAAACAAACGAAAATATAACTGAAAATTGAAAAAAGAAAGAAATATTTGAATGGAAAAAATATTTTAGTTTATTGAAAAGGAAAGAATTTTTTATAAAAACGGCGCGAAATGAAAGTGTCAAATTTATAATCATATTCTTTTCCCAGGAGTTGCTTTCATTTTCATTTTCTGCATTTACTTTTGCTTTTTGCAATTTCACCTTTTCTTCTTTGGCATTTTTTTTTTGCATTTTCACATAGTTTTTTCATTTTTTCATCAAATTCTTTTCGAAGATTGGCAATTTCAATTTCAATTCCATTTTTGTTTGATTCAACCTCTTCTCATTCTTCAAAACTATCAAATTTATAGAATCAAGAAATTATATAATTAATAAATTTCAAACAATTTAATTTAACTTGTCAAAAAACAGAATGATATATGCAAAACCATTTTTCCTCAGATCTCAGTTGCCTGAAATGCACGAAGAAAATGTAAAAACTTATTTTGGCGTTGTGCCCTTAAAATTTATGAACAAAAATGAATAAAAACGAAAATAATTACAAGTGATTATGATTAAAGAAACGAAATTCGCGACTTTCAAAATTAGTTTATGATTATCTTAATATCATAGACCGCGATACCTGAGCCATACCTTGGAATCAGTATCGATTTCATAAGGTAAGATTAATCGACAAAATTGATCAAATAAAGGATGATTTCCGTCAATGGTATGAGCATCTCACAAAACACGGTCTACTTCTAACAATTATCAAAATTACCACCACTGAAGGAAGAAAACAAAACCCAAACCTCGTTTAATCGGTCATGTGAATTTTTTCCCCTCTAAATGTTTTTTCTCAAATTTTGCATATCGAATGGGAAATAAAATTTTTTTACTACGAAACTCTGGGAACGGTATTTTGACAAATTTGAAAAAGCTAATAAAACATTTCTATTGTAACAAATTGTTTAGAATTTGCATTAAAGAATTTCAAATGGAACTTTGTATGATCACTTGTCCTTAATTAATAAATTTGTTCTTTTTATTATGAGAAAATCGATGTATGATGATGATTAAGGATGCAAAAAATATGGATATAAAATCTCGAAATATAGCCATAAACATGGACCAAAAATCGCGAAAATATGGACATAAAATGGCAAAAATATGGACATAAATTTTCCGAATTTATGGGTAAATTTCCATTTTTTCAAATTCATTAAATTCTAGTAACATACATCTAAAATGGCTAAATACGGTAGGTATAAGAACTCGTTTTTAGAAGAAAACAAGCAATTTCTAGAGAAAAACGACCAAAAAATCGAAAATTTCCATTTTTGCTTATTTTTGACATAAATTTACCAATTTTTAAGAAAATTTAAATTTAATCAATTTTTTCGACAAAATTTTGCTAAAAATGTCTGTTTCGGAAATTTTTACGGCCTTTGGGGTCAAAACGGCCAATTTAGCTGATGGGGGCCGTTCTAATAAGGGTTTTTTGAAAAATGCTATGGACTTAAATGCCAAAATATGGACAAATATGGAAATATGGACACTCGCAAAGTCCAGAAAAAAGTATGGATTTCCATATTTTTTGAATCCCTAATGATGATGACTTTTGACCCGATTTTCTTAGTAATAATTCCGGTATCATTTTGTTTTGTTGACCAATTCTCGGTTGTTTCATGTCAATATCTTTATCTAATCGTCTCTGATTATGCACAGTTGAGCACCAACGTAATCAAAACTAAAATCCACACTGGGAAAACTCATAAGAACCTTTCCTTGGCTCCCTCTTGTTACTGAAGTTGGCGCTGAGCCGTTATAAAAAAGCCATCAAATGGAAATTTTCAACATAAAACTGCCCATAACTTAAAAATTTTTGGTATCATTCAATAGCCCTAAGCGTTCTCTATTAGATCACCTAAATTTCAAAAAGGTCACATTTGAGCAAACTTATGGCCAAAAGTACACAAGGGGCCAGGTTTTCGAATATTTTTGCCATAACTTTTTTGCAACCTAACAAACTTTTTTTTTAAATTTGCAGGGTTCAAGATAGAAGCTTCAATCCAAGTTAAAAAGTCATTTTTTTCAAAATTTTTTGGTTGTCTACAAAACTCGGGCTCTTCTGCTGGTCATTACATGTTTCCTATTCATTTTTCATTTATGTCATACTCCCAAATCAAGAACCTTTCTAATAAATAAGAACTAAAAGCCCTGATTAAATATTTTCGCGACGAGAAAATTTTTTTGAAAGTTTTCAGCATTTGCCCAAAAATGAGCAAATTTCGCTGTTTTCGTCACTTTTTGAATGTAAATTACTCACGGAAAACCCGAGATTGACCCCGTGAAATCATGACGGTAACCAAAAAACCGTAAAATCACTGTGACCGTGAGTCACTGCACACCTCTAGTAATACGATATTTCCCTAAATGCCGCAATCGGAATCGGGTCATCAAAAGTCAAAGCAATGGCACCCGTCCATTTGCTTGTTGGACTGGAGAAAAAGCGATAAAATAATTGAATATAGTTTTCATTAATAGACAAAAAAATATCAAAAGTTTAATAAAATTGGATTTCGGGAATTCATTTGTTCAAAAAATAAAAAATTACGCATGTTCAGCCTTCAATCTTTTCACCAGTAAAATGCTGTTAAACAAATTTTTATTTGAACAATTTTATGCATTAAAAGAATACATTTTTATAAAATATGAGTCATTTAATTGCTTTATAATTTTCTGAAATTTATAATGGAATTTAAAAATGGGAAAAGAAGACACGGCGTCCGGAAACTGAGCTGCTGTACCAAAAAAGATTCAAATACCTGTCTCAGTGGTCTATGAATGAAAAAGGAATTTCACTCACTTTTGCTGATCGTTGGTGGTGCCATCGGTGGTGCCATGTGTTCGTCCAGCTGGCGCCGCAGATCACTGATCAGCGTTTGTCGGTTTCGCACCTGCTCGCGCAGAAATTTGATGGTGTCGTCGCGGTCCTTCAACTCCTTCTCCAGTTGTTCGATGCGCTCTGATCGCTCGTCAATGGCCAGCGGTGGCGGAGTCGTCTCTCCGGTGTCCATTGGCGCAGTTGGTGTTGTCAAAAACGGCACCAAATCGCCGATTGGGGTGAAAGATGTCGATAAAACCGTTATAACTTTTTAGTTAACCCTTTTTTGCTCTTAAAAACCCTTACATTTTGTTCCAAATTTTTTACTCTATCGATTTGCAAAATTTGGTGTGTATATAACGTCTAGAAAAAGAATGAAACGTAGCGATGTTATTCTCTAATTCATTTCCATCGTTTTTCCAAAAACATTTCGAAATATCTTTGAAATTTTTGAAAACATCAATTAAACTTTGTGGAAAATTCTCTCTAATAAATACTGGCTTCACCAATGGTGGCATTTGTTTCGACACCTTCGGATTTGTAGCTTAATAAATTCATTTTTATTTTAATAAATGAAAAATTCAAAATAAGGTAATTATCAAACAACCTTTTGCATATAATCGGAATAAATATTCATATAAAATGTCCAAATATTTGCGATATTTTTGGCATTCTGTCCGTTCATATTCTTCAAATTCATCCGCAATTTTTTCACAGTGCCAGTTCTTTCGCATCAAATATGCAATGCTAAGATTGGCTTGATATTTTTGGGTCAAATGCTTTTTCATTTTCTCAAATTCGAATAACTTATAATCAGTGCTGTAAAAAAAAATGCACGAAAAAGTAAGAAAATAGGCGCATAATTATGCAAATAAAGTCGTGAAATATGCACCAAATATGCACCAAAATCGTAAAATATGCACCAAATAAGCACAAAAAAACTTGAAAATTAGGAGTGCAAATGAATTAAAAAAATTTTATTTCTCATAATTTTTATCGATTATTTTATGCAATTTCTCTCTCTCGCTCTATCTCTCTCTCTCCCTCTCTCTCTCTCGACAAAGCAAAAACAAAAATAAGCAATTCCCTCGACTTAATAATAATTTTTAAAAAGGGACTCACAGAATTTTTTGCTAACTTGGGGCGAGATAATAGGCATAAAAACGCATTTTAACTTGGTTTGAGGCTTCTAAGTCCACTTTTTACATGCTGATTTTTGCTGATTTCTCAATTTTTAATTTTTACAGTGCTTAATCGGTGATTTTTTGTGCTGAAAAATGATGAACATGCTAATAATTATAATTTATTAAGATGCAAATGCGAAGGTGTCAAAACAATTGCCACCATTAGTGAATCCAATATTTATTGAATATTACTAATTGTTTAATTAAATTTATCCAAAAACTGAATGATATTTCGAAATGTTTTTGGAAAAAAGGGGAAAATGAATTGGAGAATTTTGATGAAAATTGTAAGATGAATTTGGTAAATGAAGAGGAATTTAACAACGAAATTAATGAAGAGAAAAGTGGGCAAAATTCATCAGTCAATAGTGCAATTGGAATTGAAATTGCCAAACTTCATAATGAATTTGAACAAAAAATGGGAAAAATGTACGAAAATACGAAAAAAAATGTCAAAAAAAGAAAAGACGAAATTGGAAAAAGAAATTGGAAAAGCAGCAAATGAAAATAGAAAAGAACTCCTGAGAAAAGAATATGATTATAAATTTGGCACTTTCATTTTATTTTTTATAAATATTTGGTAAGTTAAATTATATTTATTGAGTAATATTTAAGTCGATCCAAGCCAGCTGTTGTGTCCTTACCCAAAGGAACGACAACAAATATAAACAATTAAGTTTATTGAAGAACAAAATAAAAAATGTAGAGACGGAGGAGCGGCGAATATCGATTGGCTTATTGCCACAATAAAATTGGTGAATGATGAAGGGAAGTCCAAAGAGTGGGGAAAGAGCCAACATTGAATAGACAGAAATGGGGGACCGAAAAAGGCACAAACCAAGGATCAGAGATCACAAATGTCAATTGGTCACTATCTCCAACAGCTCCCTTCTTGAATTCTGATCACTCCAGATCAGTGGCGGCGGCGCTTCGGGATCGGGCTGGGCGAGTAAAATTGCCTCGGCTTGGTGACCCGTTGTGATCTGCGCACTGCCAGTGGAGGAACATTATCGGCTGGCTGCTCTTCGGGTTGTTGCTGTTCATCATTTGGTCCACGATCAGTGTGCATCGGTTGATCTGCTGCTTGAAGAATATTGTGATAAATTTTACACTTTCATTTCGTCACCATTTTCATAAAAAAAATTTTTTCCCAGAAAATTATTGGGTTTTATGATTTTTTAAATTTTTCATTTCAAATGCTTCTACCTTTTTTCCGTTTTTTTGATTTTGGTTTAATTTTAAGCTGCTCTTTCTTTTGTATTTGCCTATTTTCATCTGTTTTCATATAAAAAAGTATGTTTTTCAAAATTTTGTTTAACTATTTCGCCGTATTTCGCCAATTTTGTTCCTATTTGGCCCATAATTTTGGGTTTTTCTTCACTAAAATTCTCGTCAGCGAATAATGTAAAGTGAAAATGTTGGCAAAAATTTAGAGAACTGTTTTAAAAAAAGGAAAAAATAAAATAAAAGATCGATTTTGATGGGGAGTCTATAAAATAAATCATGGCGGACATTTAGTGATTTATATCTTGGGGACCGACTTTTAGGGACTCGAAACTTGAGGAATTAAATCGAAAAAATAAAAATAATGTTCAAACATTATTCTGAAGTGAAATTTTGTGAATGAGGAGTGATTGAATTATGGAACAAAATTAAAAATGAACAATAATTGCTAATTAATGAAATGGTTTTGCAATTAGCAATTGAAACAGCGAATTAATATCCGAAAAATGAAAGAGTGGACGGAATAATTTGACAAAATTTTGACAGAAATCTGGAGGTTTAAAAAAGCGGACTAAATGGCCAAAAAAGTTAATAACATAAATTATAACAAACATTTGGTAATTTTGGATTCGAAATTAGATGATCAATGGATATGGGTGGGATTTAACATTCAAATAATAATTATAGAAATTAAAAGAAAGTTTGTTCGAATTTACATTCTTATGAAAGTTTTCTTTATTATTAAATTGCAAATCCCTTACTCTATACTAATCGAGTAAAAGCTCCTCCCACTTTTTTTGCTTTTTGAAGAGAGATAGTGAGAGAAAGAGAGAGAGAGAGGTGAGTGAGAGAGAGAGAGTGTGGTAAGGAGAGAAGAGAAAGAGAGAGAGAGAGAGAGAGAAATGAAATAATGATACATAAATTATATAAAGTAAAAAATAGACGTGGTCAATCCTACTAATTTAAAATTGCATCATTTTAATAAAAATAATAACAAATTATATTAAATAAACAGATTTGGTTAATTCTACCGGTAATTATTATTATTCAAAAACAAATTTTTGCTCCGTTTATAAGGCTGTGTTATTTTCCATTAATTTTCATAATTACTTTACTTCATTAGGCAATTCCCTTTTAATTAAAAAATAATTTATTTAAATATCTACCTTTTATTATATAAAAAAAATTGATATTAGGTAAATAAATTGAAATAATATTATAGAGTTTTATTTTCATTTATTTTTTAAAGAAAAATATAATGTTCTATTCATTTTTTATAATTCTTTTTCTTAGTATTATTCATTATTTTTTAATAAACATTTCAAATGCAATTCCATCAGTGAGTTAATTAATCATGGTAATAAATTTGTCTAATCATTTCTAATTAGAGAGACAACGACAAAATGCTAATTTCATTTGTGAGAAATGACCAAAAAAATGGAAGTCAGTGAATTTTCAAAGCAGAAATACGAGGCATACCTTGGAATTTTGTATTATATGAGAAAAAATTGGCAATGTGACAAAATAGCAGAGAAATTTGAAGAATATGAACGGAGGGAATGCCAAAAATATCGAAAATATTTGGACATTTTGTACGAATATTTGTACAGAGAATATATCGGAATTCCCACAGTGAAGCCAAATTGCATTTTTAAAGGCTTAATTAAAATTGAAGGACCAATAATTTATGCGGTGAATTGTTTGTCCAGAATTTCGCAATTTTATTTTATGAAAAAAGTGGGACAAGAATATAAATTTAAATTAAACGAATTATTCTCTAATCATTTAAGCAAAAATGTCAAGGAAAGTGCCAAGATAGCAAGGCGAAATTGAAAAAAGCAAGTCAATACAGCAATTGAAAACAGAAAATTACTTCTAGAAACAGACTATTATTACAATTTTATAAATTTGGCACTTTCATTTTGACGCCATTTTCGTAAAAAATCCATCCTTTTCCACAAATGTTTTGCTTTTTGAATCTTTTCGTATTTTTTCTTTTTCAATTTCCAATTTATTGCTTTGGTTTGTCATTTTCCTTTTATTTTGTATTTATAAATTGCACTTTTGTATATTTTAATTGGAGAAAATTTTGGCAAAAATTCGAGGATGTTTAAACTACGGAAAAAATAAACGATAGATCACGATGTATGTATATAGACTATAAAATAAATTTTCGGAATTTCCAAGATCATTTTTAAAACATTTTGCTCTTGGTGGTCTTGGAAAATGCCCTTTTTGGAGACCACTTTCGGACTCGGCCTTCCACCCGAAAATGACCATTTTTACTTTATCAACTCGAACTCCTCTAATACTCTTCCATTGGCATTGATCTGTTGCCTAAAAATGTCCAAATGGGAATTATTTTGGGTTGTTAATGTTTTTTGTTGAATTTTAAAAAATAAATTTTCTTCAAAAAATTGAAGGCCGACAGAATTTATATTATACCCTAAATAACACCCTTTTACCTTGGAGAAGGAAATAATTAATTACTTATCGACATAAAACTAAAATAAATATCAAAATAATTAGCCAAAATAGAACTAATTTTATAAAGAAAAAATAAAAAGAAAATTACAAAAAAAAATCGAAAAATAATTAAAAATAGAAAAGAACGAAATAAAAATTCTAAATGAAAAATGAAAGGAAACATGAAATGATCAGCAGAAGAGCCCCCTAGTGTTTTGTAGACAACCAAATAAATTAATCGAAAATGCCAAATATGTCATTATATTCATTTCTCATGTTATCAATGTCTTGGCGCCGATTATTTGTATTTTGAACTTCTTTTTTAAATTTTGCCTGTGCTTCTTTGATATTTTCCTTGACATTTTCGCATGTATTTTTCATTTTCTGTTCAAATTCCTTTCGAAGTTTTGCAATATTTGTTTCTGTTTCATTTTTTGATGCATTTTCCCCAATTTTCTTCCCTTTAATTGCGTAATTTAATTCGTCCTTATTTAGCAAGTCCATCTCCATCTCATCAATGACAGTCGTCACCCAATCATATGTCCCTTTTTTCCAAAAATCGTTCGAAATATGGTTCAATTTTCGGATAACACCAATTAAAGATCCATGAAAATTGTCTTCAATAAATATTGGCTTCACAAATGGTGGCAATTGTTTCAACAATTTTGGGTTTTTAGCTTAAGAAAATTTGTCATCAATAGGGCTGGGAATTATATGGAAATCCATATTTTTTTCCTGGATTGTGGGAGGCATGAAACGCACGAAAAACATGCTTTTATCTTGATTAGAAAGAAGCTTCTAGGATGGGTTTCTATATCCATATTTTCCATATTATTCCATATTTCGCGATTTATGTCCATATTTCCATATTTGTCCATATTTTGGCATTTAAGTCCATATTTTGGCATTTTTCCAAAAAACCCCTATTAGAACGGTCCCATCAGGTAAATTGGCCTTTTTTGAGCCCTAAAAATTTCCGAAAAAGACATTTTTAGCAAAATTTTGTCGAAAATAATGATTATAAATTTTTTTAAAATTGGTTAATTTATATTAAAATAAGCAAAAAATGAAAAATACAAAATAATGTAAAAATCCAAACAAACCTTCAGCATACAATCGAAATAAATATTCATATAAAATGTCCAAATATTTGCGATTCGTTTGGCATTTTTTGCGTTTATCTTCTTTCATTTTAATTTTGTCACATTGCCAATTCTTTTGCATTAAATGCACAACGCAAAGATGAGCTTTATATTTTTGTTGTAAATTTTGCAAAAATTCTTCGTATTTTCGGCCTACTTCAATTTCAAATTCTTCATTTTGCTCCCCAATTATGTCATATTGCCAATTCATAAAAAATACAACGCCAACGGCGTCGAACTGATATTTTCCAGCCCAAAGATTCATCGCCAGAAATTGGGTATTAAACCCTTTTAAAAGTCTTCGAAATTTCTCAAGATTATTGGTCGCCTGTCCTTTGACATATTCAGAAAATAAAGCATCATAAGTCTAAATTTATTTTAATTAATTCAAATATATTTGTTTTTATTATTAAAGACTCTCTACCCATGTTTTTGAATCATCGAATTTTGAATACACAATTATTTGATGTTTATCATTAATTATTTCAGTGGCATTCCATGGATTTTCTTTTTTTGCCTTTTCTTCAGCTTTTATAAGCATTTTCTCCAAATTTTCTTCGAACTTTTGTCGGATTATTCCTTCGGCACTTTCATTTGTTTGCCATTCATTTGCTGTTTCAATTGCCAATTGCAAAACCATTTCGTTAATTGGCAATTTTTGTTCATTTTCAAATTTAAATAAATAATCCAATTTCTCTTCATTCAATAAAATTGGTTCAAAAATATAACTTTCACTGATTAAGTTTTTATAACTTTCATTACATTCAAAATAAAACGCTGAAATTGTAGCCAAACAAAGCACCACATAAAATATTGGCCCTTCTATTTCAATTTCAGTAATTCCATAATTTTTTTTGAATACAAAAATTGGCTTCACGATTGGAATTCCGGCGTATTCTCTAAACAAATATTCGTACAAAATGTCCAAATATTTGCGATATTTTTGGCATTCTGTCCGTTCAAATTCATCAAACTTTCCACGAATTTTGTCACATTGCCAATTCTTTCTCAGAAAATACAAAATGCCAAGATGGGCCTCATATTTTTGTAGTGAATATTCACTAATTTTCTTTTCTTGAACACCTTTCATAAATGCCTTTAGCAATTTGTCATCAATCTCCTAATAAAATTGAATAAACAAATAGTAATTAATTAATCTGAGTATGAGTAATTAAAATCTTGATTTTTCAAATTAATAATTCCAATAAATTAACATACCGATGGGTTTGCATTTGTAAACGAAAATGAAAAAAGGGAATTAATAAAAATTAGAAATAATATCATAGAAGCAGCGTTAAACATATTCTAAAATTCTAGATTATTTTAAAAATGAATTAATTCACAAGTTTTTATAAGGATTTTGAAATAATTATTTCAAATTAATGTAAAATTTTAATCAATTATGGCAATTTTTAATTTTGATAAACATTTCCGCTATTTTTATTAAATTTCATTAGAATTATGTAAAATTAAAACCCTTTTTTGCTTTTTCCATTCATTTGATTATGTTTATGTAAATTAAACGAAAAATTTTAATCAATTTTGGCAATTTTTCATTTTGATAAACATTTCCGATTTTTATAAAATTTAGTTAGATTAAATGAAATTTAGCTAAAATTAATATAAAATTTTAATCAATTTGTTAATTTTTCATTTTGATAATCATTTGTCGCTATTTTTCTAAAAATTTAATTTTAATGAAAATTTAATCAACGCATAAATGTTGAGGCAGTAATTATTTGTAAAAAGATTTTCTAAAAAACTAATTTTTTAATGTCTAACGAAATAATGAACTGTGAAAAAACCATAAAATTAAAATATATATTTAATTTATAAATAAAATCTGGAATTTTTATTCGTTACTTGGCAAAAAGATAGAAATGACTTAGAGAATTCCGGTGAATTGGAGAATTTCGATGAAAATTGTAAGATAAATTAGTAAATGAGGAGGATTCTAGAACGAAATTAAAGAGGAAAAAAGTGGGCAAAATGCAACAGTCAAAAGTGAAATTGAAACTGCCAAAGAAAAAAATGGAAAAAATATTTGAAAGTGCAAAAGAAAATGCCAGAGAAGAAAGTTGAAATTGAAAAAAGTAGAATCAGAACCAGAAAATGATGAAGATAGAAAATTATTATTTCTAAAAAAAGGATTTGATGTCAAATTTGGCACTTTCATTTCGTCACAATTTTTGCTCTATTGCACTTTATGAGTCTAAAAATCATGTACGTTGCCGAATGACCCAGGAATGCATACCAGGGATGGATGGCATTGCGAGGCCCCAAAAATTTTTGGATGTCGGAATTCCGAGGTCCAAAATTTTGGGAATCGGAATTCCGATTTCCGTGCCATCCCTGGTGCATACAATAGGAATTGAGGCCACATGGAGGGCACTTAAAAATGTGTTACGACATTGAAGGAAATAAATCTGATACCTTATCTATTTATCTTTATCATTATATGTTCCGTCGGTTCCATGGGAAATCAAGATTTGTCACAGATAAAAGCATAAATATTTGCAGGACCCCACATTCTTGATTTGTGCCTAAAACTGTCCTAGAAAGGTGCTAAGAATTGTTGTGAAATTCCGAAAAATTGGTAATGTTAGGTAATACCCCCCCCCCCTTAAGACGGAAAATCCAAAATTCAATTATAGAGAATTTCGCGATTTTAAATTCTGGAAATAGGATTAATGAAAAATAAACTATTTTTCAATTTTTTATTTCTAAAAATATGAATTTTGAATTCGTTAGAATTTTGACAATTTGTCTAAAAATTTAGGGGTAAAGGAATGTGCACGAATAACCCACTTTTTTAAGCACAAACTTGGGTAATTAAATTCCCGAAGCGGAAAATAACACAAAATTTATGGAATTTTGCGATCAACAACCGCGAACACTTATGCTTTTGGTTGTTTAAGATCATATATTTGGTTAAAATGGTCCATTCAGATGTATCGATCATTCACTCAGCAAGTTGCTAATTGGCACCCGAATCATTTATGGTGGATTTTGAGTCAACCGTACAAAAATATTCACTAATGATTATAACCATTAAAAAAGATGGCTTGTAGATTCGGTTTTTTTTCAGTAAGTGATATTTGATCAAACACATATTTTGTTAATTTTCCGGACAGTTTAACTGATGTTGTCAAAAATCTGAATGTTATTAAAGAGGAAAAAAGTGAGGAAAACTCACGAACCAAAATTGAAACGGAAATAAATATTGCCACTCTTCGTAAAGAATTTGAAAGAAAAATTGAAAATTTAAGCAAAAATGTCAAGGAAAATGCCAAGGTAGCAAGGCGAAATTGAAAAAAGCAAGTCAATGCAGAAATTGAAAACAGAAAAACAGACTATGACTCCCAAACTTGGAAGCCCCAAATCCCAACGCCAGCAGGTCGACTGCGCACGGCAGCGCTAATTAAAGAATATTCATATTGTTAAAAAAGCAGATCGGGGATCAAGGATCGGTGACCCCGATTGGGAATGGCCCAAAAATTATTCAACAAAAAATACTCCATTTCTTACTCATTAATAGAGATCGATCAGGTTTAGGACCTGTAAAGGGTTTCACTTAAATAAACTTACTATTTTTAATTCTTTCTCAAATATGTAACAATGATTTTTTTTTTTTTTTGCTAGGAAAACTCGAAAATTGTTAGTTTTTTTTTGCAAAAGGAACAATTGAAAAATTAGTAAAAAAAAATATCAAAAATTTGTTTTTTCAAAAAATTAAAAATTCGACAGTTTCAGCCTTCAATTTCGATCGACGATAGTCAAACACATCACGTGCAACACTGAAAATTGCGGTGACCGAAAGATGACTTGCAAGCGCCGTGAGAATGGAAAATAAATCATTCGTTTAATTTCCACCAATTTCAGAGGGTCCAATTAATCGAGTAATGTTCGTAGCTGTTTAGAAGGCTCCCGGACAATCCGTCAGTGGACAATCCGTCAGTAAGTGGACAATCCGTCTGTGGATAATCCGTCAGTAACTAATCCATAAGTAAATTTATTTTTAAAATACCCAGATTTATTTAAAATCATGTGAAAATTAATTTAATTCGCTAAAAACTGAATTAATAATTTGTGTTATTTTAAAAAATATATGAAATAATCATTTTTAAAAGAATTAAATGATAATTCCAGATGGTCAATTAATTGAAATATAAAGTAACTATAAATGTTAAGAATCTAAAAAAATATATTTATTAAATTTAACAATCATTTTTTCAAGATTTTTAATCATTGCCAAAAAAAATTTGCTGACGAATTGTCCACTGACGGATTATCCACTGACGGATTGTCCATTAATGACGGATTGTCCTTCACTGCCGGATTGTCTACTGACGGATTGACTACTGACGAATTACCACTGACGGATTGTCCGGACCCCGTTTAGGAGGAGGAGGAACGATAAAAAGTGACGCAGTCTCAATATATTTGGTGGTAACAAGCTCAGAGTCATTGCCATTTATTTGTGCGTCCGAGAGCCAGAATTTCACACTTATTTACATTTAAGATTTTTTAAGACTAGAAAATACACTTCTATTTAAATGATTAGTGTCTTTTGCAAAATTTGTTATTTACCGAGGTCCCAAGAATGGTGAAAGAGCATGCATTCTTAAAAAAGAATTTCCAAAACCAAACAAAAAAATTTTTTTGAATTTTTACTTTTCCTTCGCCAAATGACCGAATCTTTGCACACGTCAAACCAAAAATTTTTAAATAATTTCATTACTATTTAATAATAATATTGAAATTAAATGAAGTAAAAAATTGATTTGGATAATCCTATAAATGATAATTCATCATTTTAAATTTTGCTTTATTATTTAATAATAATATAGAAATTATATAAAGTAAAAAAATTGATTTAGATAATCCTACTGATGATCATTCACCAATTTAAATAATTGCTTTATTATTTAATAATAATATAGAAATTATATAAAGTAAAAAATTGATTTAGATAATCCTACTGATGATCAATCAACATTTTATATAATTTAATAATAATAATATACAATTATATGAAGTAAAAAATTGAATTGTATATTCCTACTGATGAGATCATTCACTATTTCAAATCCAATTTTTAATCTGTTTAAAAGGCAGTGTGATTTGCCATTTTTCATTTTTAATAATTTACTTTCTCAATTGACAATATCTTTTAGAAAATAGAATTAAATTTAATTAAATAAATAATTTTATTAATTCGATAGAATAATTTTTTTGAATTAATAAATAGCAATAAAAATTGTTATTTTTATGGGTGTGATTTTTTATTGTTTGCTTTCATTGGGTTTATAAAATCAGAAATTTGTTTTTACTTTATTAATAAATCACTTAAAATAGAAACATCAATAATTGAATTTTCGAATTTGCGAATATTATGTAAAATCCCTATGGAAAAGCGCAGTAATTAATTTTTTCTAGTTTTTAAAAATCAAAAAATTGTTTAATTTACATATGTTCCTGCTTTTTATTTCAAAAAATTTCTTATATGAAAAATTGTGAAATTTAAAAGTTACTTTAAATTTTCAAGTTTTCACAAATCCCTTAATTTTGGATAGATTCAAAAGGTATTTTTTATCCAAAAATCCGACCGACAAGAAGTTGTTTTTTCATTTTTAACTTTTTAAGATGAATTTATTTTGAGTTTGAGAATTTAAAGAAAATTATTTGAAAAACTGAATGCAATTATCCATTTTATAAATAATTACTTCATTGTTAATGTAAAAAATTAATAAATTAATATTTAATTCGTTTTTTTTTATTTGATAATTAGGGTTCGAAGTTGTATGCACTAAAAAAAATGCCAAATATGCGCATAAAATATGCACTAAAAATCCCCCAAATATGCCCTAAAAACCGGAAAAATGCCCAAATATGCACTAAAATATGCCTTAAAAATTAGCCAAAAATGGCTTTTAACCCTCAAAAAAATGCCAAAAATTGTCTATAAATTAAGAATTGACTTTGAAAACACACACAAGGACTAAGGAGCATTTTTTAGACAATTGCAAAAATATTGAATTTCTAAATTTTTGTATTTTTATTATATGCTAAAACAAAATTACATTTTCTATATAAATAATTTTTTCCTTAAGTTCTTACAGAAAATTAAAAATTTTCCGATTTTTAAAGTGTATTTTTTTAAAAATTCCCAAAAAGGTCGGTCCTTAGGGGTGCATTTTTCGCTTTTTTCGCATTTTTCTTGTGAAAATTTGCCAAAAATGACCGAAATATGCTCTAAAAGCCCAAAAATGGCGAAAAAAAAGATGGTTTAATTATTTTTCTAAAATTCCTTATATTATTTTTATTGCTCATAATTTTTTAAATCAATTTTCAAATGCTGTTCAAGTGGTGGGTTAATCAGTTAGAGAAACTAAATTAATAATCCATTTTAATTAAATAGAGCGAGGACAATATGTTAATTGCATTTGTGAGAAATGATCAGAAAATGCAAATCAGTGAATATGCAAAGGAGAAATTCGAAACAAATCTTGGCATTGTGTATTTTATGAGAATGAATTGGCACTGTGACAAAATTGCGGATCAATTAACTGAATATGAATGGACAGAATGCCAAAAATATCGCAAATATTTGGACATTTTATACGATTGTTTGTGCAGAGAATATCTCGGAATTACAAAATTCGTATTTAAAAAAAGATCTTTTATTATTAATGAAATTGAAATTGAAGGACCAGTCATTTATGCGGTGAATTGTTTGGTCAGAATTTCGCAATTTTATTTTAACGGAGGTAAAACATATGAAAATAAATTAAAATATGATCTATTCGAATGGCATAACAAATTTGAACCAAAATTGTAGGATGAGGAGAGATTGAATTATGAAGTGAAATTGGAAAATGAAAAAGAAAAGCCAATTAATGAGCTGATTCTGCAATTGGCAATTGACACAGCGAATGAATGGCAAACAAATGAAACTTTAGAAGAAATTTTTAAGAAAACTTTAATTTAATGTTTATTAAGAAAATCAAATATTCCCAAAATTGATTAAAATTTTACATTAATTCTAACTAAATTTTATGCCAAAATTGAAAAATGAACGGAAATGTTTTTAAGAAAATTAAATATTCCCAAAATTGATTAAAATTTTACATTAATTCTAACTAAATTTTATGCCAAAATTGAAAAATTAACGGAAATGTTTTTAAGAAAATTAAATATTGTCAAAATTGATTAAAATTTTACATTAATTCTAACTAAATTTTATACCAAAATTGAAAAATAAACAAAATTGTTTTTATAGAAATCAGATATTGGGAAAATTGAATAAAATTTTCATTAATTTTAATAATTATTCTTCCTTATAAAAGGTGTGCATAATTTTTAATATATTAAATAATTACAAAAACATAGAATATGTTTAACTCTGCTTTTACAATTTTATTTCTCATCATTATTAGTTTCCATCCGAGATAATGGATTCTTAAAATGCCGTTAAATTAAATTAATACCCCATTATGCATTTATGAAAGATAAAACTTTAAGGAAAAATATAAAAATTAATAAAAAAAATTAGAAAAAAAATTTAACATAAAAATGCATGGGCCATCACTTTTGGGCCCAAGCATGTTTTTGGTTATAACTTTTTTCTTGTTCATCCAAATCCAACAATCTTGGTTGGCATCATTCTAAAGCTTAATATGGTTAGAAGCTATTTCGAAAATATTGCTTCGTGATTAGACAATTGCTAACAAAATTATAGCATGAAAACTGCGAAAAAGTCGAAATTTTTGCTTAAGGACTTTTTCATATGCTAGAAAATCTTTTTCTTTTTGTAAGGTTAATATATCATGTGAAGAGGTTTCGAATTATACCAACAATATTGATTTGGATGACAAATTAAAAAGTTATAGCCAAAAACATGATGGGGCCCAACCGTGAGAGACCAACTGCTGACGGGTTCCGATAAAATTAATTTTATAATATTTTATTTTTTATTCCGAAATATTTAATTTAATTTTTTCAACTTTTTATAAAATTACATCACCGAAAAGGAATTTTTAAATAAATTCAATGTTTCTTATTCATTTTCCTTCACTTTCATTTTTGAAAATTTAAAAATTGTAGGAAATGCTTTGTTATATTTCTGCAATTTCCTTTATTATTATTATTATTACTCAGCATTTTTTAGTTCCAATTTCAAATGCAAATCCATCGGTGAGTAAATTAAACAGGAAAATTAATTTTAGTAACCCATTTTGATTAGATTGAGGACAAAATGCTAATTGCGTTTGTGAGAAATGATCAGAAAGTGCAAATCAGTGAATATTCAAAGCAAAAATATGAGGCATACCTTGGCATTATGTATTTTATGAGAATGAATTGGCAATGTGACAAAATTCGTGGAAAGTTTGATGAATATGAACGGACAGAATGCCAAAAATATCGCAAATATTTGGACATTTTATATGAATATTTGTACAGAGAATACGTCGGAATTCAAACAGTGAAGCCAAAATTTGTGTTTAAAAAATGGGACTTTAAAATTGAAATTGAAGGACCAATAATTTATGCAGTCAATTGTCTGTTCAAAATTTCGAGTTTTTATTTTCACAGAGGAAAATATTATAGTTATAACTTAAACGAACTGTTCATTTATTATTTTGAACCAAAATTGTTGAATGAGGAGGGATTGAATTATGAAGATAAATTGGAAAATGAACCAAAATTACCATTTAATGAAATGATTTTGCAATTGGCAATTGACACAGCGACTAATTATAAAACAAATGAAAGTTTAGACGAAATAATTCGACCAAAATTTATTAAAAATTTTGAAGAAAAATTAGGAGAAATGTTTAAAAGGGCGGAAGAAAGGGCAAAAAAAGACAATCCATTGAGAGCCGATGAAATAAATGATGACAAACATTCTATACTTAACCATTCAAAATTCGATGATTCATTGAAATGGGTGCGCTCCGCTTAAATCATTTTCATTTTTTAAAATAATTTTCATCTTTTGAATTTAGGCTGCTAATTATTTATTTTCTGAATTTTTCAAAGGACACACGACAAATGTTTCGACAGTTTTTAATTATAAAGTTGAATCCCATCTATGCAATTTGTATTTGCTTAGAAAAAATTTCCGACAATGTGCTGAAAATTGTCCATTTAAAATTGATTATATTAAAGGCCGCAAAAATTCGCGCATTCTCTACGAATATTTATTTCGTCTTTACGCTGAAGGTGTGCGTGTATTTCCCCAATCATTTTAAATTATTTAATTAATTTTCACTGAAAAATTAAATTAAGCTAAAAGTCCGAGTGAGCCGAGACAATTTTTACCAGTCAAGCCAATATTTATTCGCACTAGCAACTATGACAGCCCTCTGAGTTTATTTAGTGTTGTCCAATCTATGGTAACTGCTACAACTACTTCTTGCAAAACAGCTCAGTACGGTGGTTATACACCCGTATTAAAGAGAATAGATTTGGTAAATGAAGTGGAATTAAATTATGATGCAAATAAAGAGGGGGAAAATTGGCTTAGCAAATGTATGATGAAAAATACCGGAAGTAAACATCAAAAAGAGGGAAAAGACAATTTAAACGAATCAACGACGGGCATTAAAACAATCCGAGAAGAATTTGAGGAACAAATGAAAAAAATGTGCGAAGGCAAAAGTAAAACGCTCGGAAAACATTTTTTATGATTAAATTTGATGATTTTCTTTGTCATTATTTTCTTAAAAAATTATTACTTTTTTTAAATTATTCTCATTTTCGGAAATTAAGTGACTAAATCAATTTCTTTCTTTCTATACTTTTATTTATCTATTCTATTTGCTATTTTCTTTTTTCAATTTCCATGATATTTTTAAATGAGTGCAAATTAATTTTGTTATTTTTCTGTCCATTTTCAACATCAAATGTTTTTCCGTTTGTTTGTCGATTTTATACATTTGATAAATTTATATTCATTTTTTTTAGAAATTATATTTATTTCGCAAATATTTTATTAATTTGATCAAAAACCCGGACACAAATGGGCCAGGATCCGGATTTTATAGTCGTACCCGAACAGATTTCCGGACTAAAAGTAATGTAATCCGTGTCCTGTTTATTTTTTCTAAATATAAAGACAGTAACAGGACTACGGCCTGGGAAATTTTTTAATGACTGAAAAATTATAAACAAAAAAATGAAATATATGAAAAAAAGATATTTACTAAAAAAATTTAATTTTAATTAATTACTAGGGATGTCAATTTTATGTAAATATTTTGGACTTTTTTCTTACATATTTTCATTTTTTTTTTTAGATATTTTGAGGATTTTTTAAGGAAATTTTTAGAAATCCTCAAAAAAATCCAAATTTCGGCAAATTTTTCATTTTTTACATACCTATTCTGAGAATTTTTGAAAATTTATAGAAATTTCTTGTAAAAAAAATTGAAAAAACTTGTTTTTGAAAATCTCCTAAAAATAGCAAAAATTAATTGTTAAAATGTTAAAATGTGATTTTAAACCTAATTCTGTCATTTTTATGGCATTTTGTGCCTATTTAACCCTGTCATACCCAACGGACAAACGACCCATTTTTAAATATTTTGTATTACCGCGATCATCTATTTTGTCCATTTTGTCATTTTCCCAATTCAGTCCCAAAATCCATCCCTCTTTTCGTCATTCTTTCTCATTCAGTCATGTCAGTTTTTATATTTTAATCTTCTGCTGCAGTTCTCCAATATTCTTCCGCCGATTTCCCAATTTACTTCTTAATAAATATTGGTCCCAGCTTTTGACAACATTTGGACAACACATCTCTGGCCCATCCACAATCGTAATTACCGGAACAAAAAACAATTCTGAAATTGACGAAATGTATCATTATATACTTCCATATTTGAAAATTGTTCAAAAGAATTTAAAGAGACGCTAAAAATTTCTTTTATTGGGACGGTCCCCCAATTTATGGTTCTGTTGTGTATTTTATTGATTGATGATGTTATCGTTACTAAAAAGATTTATGGCTCTAGCATAAGTTCGGGTTTTTTTATGAGCCATTAAAAAAGTTAACAATTGTATCGATTTTCCGGAATTTTGATCGATTTTTCTGATCACTTTTAGTCCCGGAGTCAAAAATTCCGAAAATTGGCAATAGCAAATCGACCATCGTGGTTTTAAAAATATTCATACAAAATGTTCAAATATTTTCGGATTTTTTTGCGACTAAAACTGGTCGTTTAACCAAATAATATAATTAAAAAAGTGATTTTGGGTAATTTTACTCAATAATTTACAGATGATCACTAACATTAATTTCAGAGACCGACGCGACGTTATCCTGCGCGTGATTTTGCGTCGTCCCAGTCCGCAATCCCGCATTTTTGGAAATTGCGGGATTTGCGAGATTGCCGGATTTTGCGGGATTAATCCGCGGGACCCTGTCCCACAAAAAATTTGAGTTCAAATCCCACTGCGCAATCCGCAAATTTTAATTTATTGTCTCTATTTCATCATTATTTTAATAAAAATAATAAAATTATTAAAGTAAAAAATAGATTTGGGTAATCCTACTGACGAGCATTCATCATTTTAAATAATTGCATCATTATTTAATATAATAATAACAAATTATTAAAGTAAAAAATAGATTTGGGTAATCCTACTGGTGATCAATCCATCATTATTTAATAAAAATAATAATAAATTACTAAAGTAAAAAATTGATTTGGATAATCCTTCCGATGATAATCTCCATTTTAAAGGATTGCATCATTATTTAATAAAATAATAATAAATTATTAAAGTAAAAAATTGATTTGCATAATTCTACTTATGATCATTATATCAAACCAATGTTTGCTCCGTTTATAAGGCTGAGTGATTTTACTTTTCATAATTACTTTTAAATCACCCAAGCAATATTCTTTAATTAAAAAATATTTATTATTTTTTAAATTTCATTTTTAAGGAAGAAATTATGTATTGTTCTTTTTCTGTATTCCATTTACAATTTATTATTATTCATCATTTTCTAATTCATTTTACAAATGCAACTCCATCGGTAGTTAATTTTTCAGGGTAATTAATTTGTCTAATCATTTTTAATTAGGGAGACGACCAAATGCTAATTGCATTTGTGAGAAATGATCTGAAAATGCAAATCAATGGAAGTTCAGAGAGAAAATATCAGAATCATCTTGGCATTATGCATTTTATGAGAAAGAATTGGCAATGTTCAAAAATTGCGGAGGAATTTAAAAAATATGAACGCACAAAATGCCAAAAAGATCGAAAATATTTGGACATTTTGTACGAATATTTGTCTAGAGAATATATCAGAATTCCCACAGTGAAACCAAAATTTGCAATTAAAAATGGACAATTTGAAATTGAAGGCCCAATAATTGATGCCATCTTTATTTTGGCCGAAATTTGGCAATTTTATTTTGATGAATTGACTATTAATTTAAGAAACAATAAATTAACCAACATGTTCAATAATCATTTTCAAATAGAATTGTTGAATGAGAAGCGATTGAATTATGAAACCAAATTGACAATTAATGAAGAGATTTTGCAATTGGCAATTGACACAGCGAATGAATGGCAAATAAATGAAGGTTTGGAGGGAATAATTCGACACAAATTAGAAAAAAAATTTGAAGAAAATTTGGGGGAAATATTTAAAAAAACGGTAGAAAATTATTATTGGGTCCCTGACAAAACAACTGGTTACAAATATTTGATGATTAATCAACAATGGACATGGGTGGGTTCATTTAATTAAAATATTTTATTATTTTGAAATTTAGGCTGAAGATGCGTTATTTTCTGAGTTTGTGAAAGGAAAGGCAAAAAATTCAGGGAAATTTTTAGGATGGCTAAAGAATATTCAAATTATTTGTGTCGAAGTAAAGCGGATGAATGCGAAAAAGATAAAATGAAAGAGCATTTGAAACAAAAATATGAAGCACATCTTGGCGTTATGTATTTAATGCAAAAGAATTGGCACTGTGACAAAATTGAGACGGTTTATGAAGTATTCTGCCAGGAAAATCGCGAATATTTGGACATTTTATATGAATATTTATTCCGATTATATGCTGAAGGTTTTTTGAATTTTTAATTTATTAAAATTATAATAATATTTTATTAAGCTAAAAATCCGAAATTGTCGAAACAATTGTCACCATTGATGAAGCCAATATATATACATGGAGGATCAGGACATCAGAAGAAATTAATTGACGTTGTCGAAAGACTGAATTTCGTTTTGAAAAATATTTTGGAAAAAAATACATTAGCATTCTACAGTAGTTATGATGATATGTATTTTATAAATAAGGATGAATTAGAATTTGAAATTAAAGCGAATAAATGTCGCCCACAATTTATGTTATAGATTCTCCATCATATCTATCGGTTAAAAAATTGTGCGAAAATCATTCTCAGGTTTTTATCAGTTCCCTTTTTTGTCTTTATAAATTTCATTTTTATTTATTTATTTTTTGGATAAATTTTTTAGTAAGTATAAATAATATAATATATATATATTTTTTGTTTTGAGAACATTAATTAATGGCTTGGATCGATTTAAATATTACTCAATAAATATAATTTAACTTACCAAAGATTTATAAAAAATAAATAAAAATACAATTTATAAACAATTTAAAAAAAGGGAAATGAAAAAAATAAGCAAGAAATGAAAATTTAAAAAAGAAAGAAACATCAGAAAAGAAAAAGGATAAAACACGAAAAGAATCAAAAAAGCCTAAACATTTGTGGAAAAGGAAGGAATTTTTTTTACGAAAATGGCGACGAAATGAAAGTGCCAAATTTATAATCATATTCTCTTCCCAGGAGTTCTTTTCCATTTTCATTTGCTGCATTTTCCATTGTTTTTTCCAATTTCGTCTTTTCTTTTGTGGCATTTTTTTTTTTCGTATTTTAATACATTTTTTCCATTTTTTGCTCAAATTCTTTATGAAATTTGGCAATTTCAATTCCAATTGCGCTATTGACTGATGAATTTTGCCCACTTTTCTCTTCATTAATTTCTTTGTTAAATTCCTTTTCGTTTACCAAATTCATCTTACAATTTTCATCAAAATTATCCAATTCATTTTCCCCTTTTTTCCAAAAACATTTCGAAATATCATTCAATTTTTGGATAACTTTAATTAAACAATTAGTAGAATAATATTCAATAAATATTGGCTTCACTAATGGTGGCAATTGTTTTGACACCTTCGCATTTGCATCTTAATAAATCATAATTATTAGCATATTCATCATTTTCAGCACAAAAAATCACCGATTAAGCACTGTAAAAAGCACCAAATTTTCCAAATATAGCATGAAAAAAGCACAAAAAGGCAAAATCAACACAAAAAATTGGAAAAAGCCATAAAAATTAAGGGATTAAAGGCACCAAAAATTGAAAAAAGGCGTCAAAAAACCTTTGCTTGCTTCTGATTCTAAAAAAACCCCCCAAAATAGAAAAAATGGTAATGAGATAAATAATTTTAAAAATTATTTAAGAAAAAAATAAGACAAATTTCAGAGATGAATTTTTGATAAAAATTTTCTATTTCTCAGGGGTATATTTTGCATTTTTATTGTATTCTTTATTAATTTTTTTATGCTGCAAAATGTGCACTCTAATAATTTTTATCTATATACATATTGTACAAATTCAATTCTGTGAGTCCCTTTTTTAAAAATTATTATTAAGTCGAGGGAATTGCAAGTTATTGGGGAGAGATAGCGAGAGTGAGAGAGATAGCGAGAGAGAGAGGGAGAGAGAGAGAGAGAGAGAGAGAGAGAAAGAGATACAGAGAGAGAGAGGGAGAGAGAGAGAGAGTTAGAGAGAGCGAGATAGTGAGAGAGAGATAGAGAGTGGAGAGATACACAGACAGTGAGAAGGAAGAAGAGAGCGCGATAGATGAGAGATGAAAAAACTAAGAAATTCGAGAAGAAAACAGGGAGAGAGAGATAGATGAAGAAAATGCGCAAGAATCAGAGAGAGAGAATATAATAAAGGAGTATAGAAAAATAGGGGGAAGATAGAAGAGAAGGAAAAGAGAAGACAGACAGCCGAGAAAGAGTAAAAATTAAGAGAGAAAAAAAAGAGATGAGAGAAATGAGTGGAATGGAGCATTAATTAAATTCATTATCAATTTTTTAAGTTATTTTAAAATTAATAATAAATGAAATTCCGAAATAATCTAAAATTATAACTAGGGATCATTTATTTATGTAAGAAAAATCGCGAAATATGTAAATAAAATATGTATAAAAAACACTGAAATATGTATGAAATATGTACAAAAATCCAGAAATATGTACTAAAATATGTAAATAAAATTTTTTAAATGGTGATTTTTTGGAAAAAAATTCTTTCTAAAGGGTGAAATAGGCACAAATTGCCATAAAAATGACCTAAATAGGCTTAAAATTATCTTTTAGTAATTTAAAAATTAATTTTTGGTATTCGATTTTGGAAAAAAAAACTATTTTTTGGGGCACATTTTCAAAAAAAAATTTTGCTTTTCGCAAAAAATTTCTATAAATTCTCAAAATTTTTGAAAAAAATTGCGAAATTTTGGATTTTTTGGGGGTGTTTCATAAAAAAATTCCCTAAAAATTCTCAAAAAATGCAAAATATGTACGAAAAAATGCGAAAAAGTCCAAAATATATATCTAAATATGTACATATGTAATATGTAGAAAATCCGAAAATATGTAAATAAAAGTCCTAACTTTTGTTCGCAAACACAAAAAAGAAAGTGTTTTTCCTACTAATTAGACTATGGAGAATCCAGGAAAAAAACATGTATTTACATAAAAAAATGATCCCTAATTATAACAAACCTTCAACATACAATCGGAAAAAATATTCATATAAAATGTCCAAATATTTGCCGTGTTTTTGGCATTCTGTCCGTTCACATTCTTCAAATTCAGGTGCTATTTTGTCAAAGTGCCATTTTTTTCTCATTAAATAAATAATGCCAAGATGGGCTTTAAATCTTTTTTTAAAATGCTCTTTCATTTTTTTCGTTTCAGAAATTCCTAAATTGATCAGTAGATGATCATAATCATAAAGATTTCCATTCGCTTTCAATTGAAATAAATAATTTGAATATTCTTTTGCCATCCTAAAAAATTTCTCAAAATTTGAGAATTTTTTCTCAGAATTTGTCACTTGTCCTTTAATATAAGCAGAAAATAATGCATCATAAGTCTAAATTTTAAATTTCAATAATTATCATTTGAATATTAAATCTCACCCATATCCATTGATCATCTAATTCCAATTCCAAAATTATGGAATGTTTGTCATAATTTATGTCATTAACTTTTTGGGCCCTTTCTTCCGCTTTTTTAAATATTACCTCCAGATTTTCTTCAAATTTTTGTCGAATTATTCCGTCAACACTTTCATTTTTCGGATATTCTTTCGCTGTGTCAATTGCCAATTGCAAAATCATTTCATTAATTGGCAATTTGTATTCATTATTTAATTTTATTCCATAATTCAATCTCTTCTCATTTGACAATTTTGGTTCATAATTCTCAATAAATAATTTGTTTAATTTATATTCATATTCTTGTCCCTCCCATTTATCAAAATAAAATTTCAAAATTTTGGTCAGACAATTCACCACACAAATTATTGGTCCTTCAATTTCAATTTCCCTTTTAAGCACAAATTTTGGCTTCACTGTTGGAATTCCGGCGTATTCTCTGTGTAAATATTCATATAAAATGTCAAAATATTTACGATATTTTTGACATTCTGTCCGTTCATATTCTTCAAATTCCTCCCCAATTTTCTCACAGTGCCAATTCTTTCTCATAAAATACATAATGCCAAGATGTGTTTCATATTTTTGCATTGAATATTCACTAATTTGAATATTCGGATGGCCTTTCATAAAAGCAATTAGCATATCGTCCTCAACCTAATTAATTGAAATGAATTACTTTAATTAATTTCCAAACTAATTAACTCACCGATGGAATTGCATTTGAAAATGGAATTATAAATAGATGAGAGATAATAGTAAAAAAAGGAAGTATAAAAACATAATTAAACAACATTATGTCTTCCTTTATTAAAATATAAATCAATTTAAAAAATTAAGAAGTAATTTTCCGTTTTTTGGGCCCGAGATTCCGATTTCTTAGGGTACTTCATCTCTGGTAAGCTGCAGGGTTGTTCCGGGACGAGAAAAATATCGGGTCTAGATTCGGACATTTTCATTTTATCAGATTAGGGCCCTTCTAACCAGGACATTTCCGATAAATTAGGATACATCCGAACCTGCTTTAAAATGAATTTAAGTTTGAAAAAAAAAGACAAAAAATTTTGATTTCATTGAATACGATCGTTTCAAAAAAATTTTTAACATAAGTTCTTATTTTTCCCGAAAACCGACCCAAAATCATTTCGGGTTTCGGGACGAGAAAAATTTCGGGATTCGGTTTTCGGGACCAAATTTCTGGTTTTAATTAAAGCCAACGAAAACAATGAAAATTATCAAACACAAAAATAGTGAATATTTTAAATTAAATTTATTAATTTAAAACAATAATATTATTTAATTCAATTTATTCCATTTTCTAAAAGGTATTTCAAACTGTGAGTAAGGTAAATTATAAAAAATAAAAATATAGCAATCATACTGCCTTTTTAAATTGAATAAAAATTGGATTTAAAATGGGGAATAACATCAGTAGGATTTTCCAAATTAATTTTTTTCTTTCATATAATTGCATATATTAAATAATAACGCAATATGATTACCCAAATCTGTTTTTTATTTAAGGTAATTTATTACTATTTGATTAAAAAATAATGCAATTTTTTAAAATGGTGAATGCTCGACGGAAGAATTATCCCAATTCATTTTTTAATTATATATTTTAATTATTTTATTAAATCAGACATGAAATAATTAATTAAAATGGTAAATGTTCATAATAATTGGTTTAGTCGAACCTGAAGTTCCCTTTTTGTTCGGTCACCCATTTAAATGGGCTTACACCTCAGACAGAACAATTATATTAAATAATGGGGTTTTTTTTTTAAATTTTACTAAAAATTGTCATAAAGGGAGAGTTGAAAATTTTTCATATTTTTTATATATCTCACAATGAAAATCTCAATTTCCTTAAAATATTAAAATTTTAAAAGCACTGCCTTAGCAAATGGTATTTGAGTTGAAAGTGATTAGAGGGAATGGGCAGTCAAAAAACGAGACTGGAAACGGGACGGAATTCCCGGCTTTTCCCGCAAGGGTCCCGTTACCACCAATCTCTAAAAATGATATGCATTTAAATAAATATTTGCTTCATTGTTTAAAATGATAATAATATTTTTGGATAATCATATTACGTCATTATTTAATATAATATGCAAATTATATGAAGTAAAAAATAGATTTGGATAATCCTACTGAAGGTCAATCATTTTTTTAAATAATTGCATCATTATTTAATATTAATAATAATATACAAATTATATAAGTAAAATAGATTTGCAATACCTTTTAGAAAATAGAATTATTTAGTTAATTAAATAAAATATAATATTTTGCATTAAATAAAACATTATTTCTTTAATTCAATGGAATAGTTATTTTGATTAATAAATTTAAATAAAATTATTTATTTTTTCGGTTATCCACAAGAAAATTCCCAGCTTACCAGCAGAGATGAAGTTAGTCCCTAATAATCCGGAACTAGTGATATCGGGCCCAAAAACGGATTTTAATAAATTAATATTTAATTTCTTTTTCTTTTTCTTTTTTTTATACTTATTTGATAATTTTTATTTTAATAAAGGGGTATAATGATGTTTAATTATGTTTTTATAATTCCCCTTTTTACTATTATTTCTCATCATTTTATAATTCCATTTTCAAATGCAATTCCATTGGTGGGTTAATTAATTAGTGCAATTAATCTAATAATCCATTTTAATTAATTAGGCTGAGGGCAATATGCTAATTGTTGTTATGAAAGGCTACCCGAATATCCAAATCATGAAGCCAAACTTTTTGTTTAAGAACAAATTGAAATTAAAGGACCAATAATGTCTGGCCAAAATTTGGCAATTTTATTTTCAATCATTTTGGAGTAGCTATAGCAAGTATAAATTAAACATAATGATCAAATATTATGTTGAACCAAAATTGTTGAATGTGGAGAGAATGAATTATGAATTTAAATTAAAAAATGAACAAAAATTGTCAATTAATGAAATGATTTTACAATTGGCAATTGACACAGCGAATAAATACCCGAAAAATGAAAATTGGACAGAATAATTCGACAAAATTTGAAAAAATCTGGAGGTAATGTTTAAAAAAGCGGAAGAAAGGGCCCAAAAAGTTAATGACATAAATTATGATATACATTCCATAATTTTGGAATTGGAATTCGATGATCAATGGATATGGGTGAGATTTAACACACAAATGATAATTATTGAATACAAAATTTAGACTTAAGACGCTTTATTTTATGCATGTGTTAAAGGACAAGTGACAAATTCTGCGAAAAATTTTTCTAATTTTGAGTATTTTTTTATGAATATTTGGACATTTTAATGATTATCCAAAAATATTATTATCATTTTAAACAATGAAGCAAATATTTATTTAAATGCATATCATTTTTAGAGATTGGTGGTAACGGGACCCTTGCGGGAAAAGCCGGGAATTCCGTCCCGTTTCCAGTCTCGTTTTTTGACTGCCCATTCCCTCTAATCACTTTCAACTCAAATACCATTTGCTAAGGCAGTGCTTTTAAAATTTTAATATTTTAAGGAAATTGAGATTTTCATTGTGAGATATATAAAAAATATGAAAAATTTTCAACTCTCCCTTTATGACAATTTTTAGTAAAATTTAAAAAAAAACCCATTATTTAATATAATTGTTCTGTCTGAGGTGTAAGCCCATTTAAATGGGTGACCGAACAAAAAGGGAACTTCAGGTTCGACTAAACCAATTATTATGAACATTTACCATTTTAATTAATTATTTCATGTCTGATTTAATAAAATAATTAAAATATATAATTAAAAAATGAATTGGGATAATTCTTCCGTCGAGCATTCACCATTTTAAAAAATTGCATCATTTTTTAATCAAATAGTAATAAATTACCTTAAATAAAAAACAGATTTGGGTAATTCTTCCGGTGATTATTCATAATTTCAAATCCAATTTTTGCTCTGTTTATAAGGCTGTGTTATTTTCCATTTTTCATTTTATAATTATTTTTATTATAAAAAGTTTATATTCGTCATTTTCAAATAAAAATATTTTTAAAATTACTTTTATGTAAATAAATTGCAACAATAATTAAAGGAATAATTTTCATTTCTTTTTTTATAGGAAAATATAATGTTCTATTCATTTTTATTTCTTATTATATTCATCATTTTTTAATTCACATTTCAAATGCGATTCCATCAGTGAGTTAATTCATAAGGGTAATTAATTAGTTTAATCGTTTTTAATTAGGGAGACGACAATATGCTAATTGCTTTTGTGAGAAATTATCAGAAAATGCAAATCAGCGAATATTCAAAGCAAAAATATGAGGCACACATTGGTATTATGCATTATATGAGAAAGAAGTGGAAATGTGACAAAATTGATGAAAAGTTTGAAGAATATGAAAGGACAAAATGCCAAAAATACCGGAATTATTTGGACATTTTTACGAATATTTTGGCAGAGAATACGCCGGAATGCCTACAGTAAAGCCAAAATTTGCATTTAAAAGAAAGCAAATTGAAAGTGTAGGGCCAATAATTTATGCGGTGAATTGTCTGACCAAAATTTCGCAATTTTATTTTATAAAACGAATAGAATACAAATATAAATTAAACAAATTGTTTATGTCTAAGTTTGAACCTAAATTATTGAATGAGAAGAGATTGAATTATTTATTTAAATTTGAAAATGAAACAAAAATTGTCAATTAATGAAATGATTTTGCAATTGGCAATTGACACAGCGAATGAATGGCAAACAAAAGAAAGTTTAGAAGAAATAATTCGACACAAAATTTTTGAAGAAAAATTAGGAGAAATGTTTAAAAGGGCGGAAGAAAGGGCAAAAAAAGACAATCCACGGAGAGCCATTGTAATATATAATGATAAGCATTGTATATTTAAGGATTCAAAATTCGATGATTCGTTGAAATGGGTGGGCTCCGCTTAAATCATTTTCATTTTTTAAAATAATTTTCATATTTTGAATTTAGGTTGATAATTATTTATTTTCTGAATTTTTCAAAGGACAGACGACAAATGTTGAGAAAGTTTTACAGTTTAATGTTGAGTCCGATCTATGCAATTTGTATTCGGTAACAAAAAATTTTTGACAATGTGATGCAAATTGTGAATTTAAAACATATTGTAATAAAGGCCGCAAAAATTCGCGCATTCTCTACGAATATTTATTTCGTCTTTACGCTGAAGGTATATGTGTGACAGGGATGTTGCAAAGCGAAAAATAAAAAGCGAAAAGCGAAACCAAAATAAAAAGCGAAAAGCAAACCAAAATAAAAAGCGAAAAGGCGAAAGCGAAATGCCCAAAAATGCGAAAAGGCGAAAAGCGAAAAGGCGAAAAATTTTTACCAAAAATTAGATGAATTTGAAAATACTAAAAAAATTCGCCTTTTAATGCTTAGTCGGGGACCCCGGTCGGGGGATGACCTTATTGTCGCACAGTAATTTGAGTAAAATGTTTTCTGAATTGGTAACAACAATATGTTAAAAATATATTTTTGACCGAGCGGCGCCAATGTCCATTTTGCATGGCGGCGCAAGTGTCGAGGCGCAGATGTCATTTTGCATGGCGGCGCAAGTGTCGAGGCGCAAATGTCCATTTTGCATGGCGGCGCAAGTGTCGAGGCGCAAATGTCCATTTTGCATGGCGGCGCAAGTGTCGAGGCGCAGATGTCATTTTGCATGGCGGCACAAGTGTCGAGGCGCAAATGTCCATTTTGCATGGCGGCGCAAGTGTCGAGGCGCAAATGTCATTTTGCATGGCGGCGTAAGTGTCGAGGCGCAAATGTCCATTTTGCATGGCGGCGCAAGTGTCGAGGCGCAAATGTCCATTTTGCATGGCGGCGCAAGTGTCGAGGCGCAGATGTCATTTTGCATGGCGGCGCAAGTGTCGAGGCGCAAATGTCCATTTTGCATGGCGGCGCAAGTGTCGAGGCGCAGATGTCATTTTGCATGGCGGCGCAAGTGTCGAGGCGCAAATGTCCATTTTGCATGGCGGCGCAAGTGTCGAGGCGCAGATGTCATTTTGCATGGCGGCGTAAGTGTCGAGGCGCAAATGTCCATTTTGCATGGCGGCGCAAGTGTCGAGGCGCAAATGTCATTTTGCATGGCGGCGTAAGTGTCGAGGCGCAAATGTCCATTTTGCATGGCGGCGCAAGTGTCGAGGCGCAAATGTCCATTTTGCATGGCGGCGCAAGTGTCGAGGCGCAGATGTCATTTTGCATGGCGGCGCAAGTGTCGAGGCGCAAATGTCCATTTTGCATGGCGGCGCAAGTGTCGAGGCGCAGATGTCATTTTGCATGGCGGCGCAAGTGTCGAGGCGCAAATGTCCATTTTGCATGGCGGCGTAAGTGTCGAGGCGCAAATGTCCATTTTGCATGGCGGCGCAAGTGTCGAGGCGCAAATGTCCATTTTGCATGGCGGCGCAGGTGTCGAGGCGCAGATGTCATTTTGCATGGCGGCGCAAGTGTCGAGGCGCAAATCTCCATTTTGCATGGCGGCGCAAGTGTCGAGGCGCAAATGTCCATTTTGCATGGCGGCGCAAGTGTCGAGGCGCAGATGTCATTTTGCATGGCGGCGCAAGTGTCGAGGCGCAGATGTCATTTTGCATGGCGGCGCAAGTGTCGAGGCGCAAATGTCATTTTGCATGGCGGCGCAAGTGTCGAGGCGCAAATGTCCATTTTGCATGGCGGCGCAAGTGTCGAGGCGCAGATGTCATTTTGCATGGCGGCGCAAGTGTCGAGGCGCAGATGTCATTTTGCATGGCGGCGCAAGTGTCGAGGCGCAAATGTCCATTTTGCATGGCGGCGCAAAAGTCGCAACCGGTATCGGTTTTTGTCATGGAAAAGCGGTAAAAAACCGGTACTACCAATGCTTCTTACTTAAGCAGTCTAACAGAAGAAATGGAAAAATACTGTTCTCTATTTTTGCCAGTGCTTTGGCGCATTCCATTTATTTCATTTTTTCTAAATTCTTCATTACCCCCCCCCCCACCCTCACCAGAGTTGCAATGTTATGAATAATTAAATTTATTTGGAAAAATTGCTAAAAAATTATATAATTTTCGGAGAAAATGCCAACAGTTCAATTATCCTTTCCAGTTTGGGAAAAATAAATGCAAATTGTGCCAATGGCATTCATTGGATTTGCCTTTGTCGTTTGCTGGTGTTTCACAAACGGATTCACTTTTTCTTTCATTGCACTTTTTATTTAGATTTGCACGAGCTTTTTAAAAACCAAGATACTTACATATGCACTCAAAAAATATTATTTTTCCAAACAAAATTTATCAAAATAAAATAAAATATAAAAAAAGAAAAGGGAAAGGAAAATAACTAAACAAACAAAAAAGTGAAAATTGGGAAAGATTGAATCATTCGAAAGAAAGGGGAAAAATTTTTAAAAATCAGAAAGAGTCAATCATTTTTTGAAAAGATTTTTTATGAAGTAAAAAATGGCGACGAAATGAAAGAAAAGTGCCAAATTTATCATAATATTCATCTCTCAGATGTTCTTTTTCTTCAATGTTTGCCGCATTTTTAATTGCTTTTTCTAATTTATCATTTTCTAATTTGGCTTTTTCTTTCGTATTTGCATACATTTTTTTCATTTTTTGTTCAAATTCTTTCCGAATTTTTTCAATGTCCGTTTGTCCTTTTAAAATTTGTTTGCCCTTTTGAATAATTTTATAGGAAAAATTGGTCCCTTCAATTTCAAAATTTAATTCCTCCTCATTTACCAATTTTTTTTCGTCTTTTTCCCAAAACAAGTTTGTATGGTAATTCAGATTTTTGACAACTTGAATTAAACTGCGTGGGTATTTCCCTCCTATAATAAATATTGGCTTCACCAATGGTGGCAATTGTTTCGATGCCTTCGGGTTTTTAGCTTAATACATTTTTGTCATAATTATTTTGATAAATGAAAGATTAAAATAACGTAAAATTCAAACAAACCTTCAGCATACAGTCGGAATAAATATTCATATAAAATGTTTCGATATTTTTGACATTTTTCTTTAAATTCCTTCCCAATTTTCTTACAGTGCCATTTCTTTTGCATCAAATACAAAAGGCCAAGATGGGCTTCATATTTTTGAGTGAAATGCTTGTTCATTTTCTCAATTTCGTATAATCCAAAATTGATCATGACTCTATCATTGCCATAAATATTTCCTTTTTCTTTAATTTGAAATAAATAATTTGAATATTCTTTGGCCATCTTAAAAAATTTCCCAAAATTTGTCGCTAAACCTTTGACAAATTCCAAAAACAAAGCATCTTCAGTCTAAATTTTGAACTTATATTATTATTTCAATGAATGTTAAGGCTCACCCATTTACTTTCATCATCGAATTTTAGTCCCACAATTATCCAATGCTTGTCATTATTAATTGTATTTATATCTCGTTCATCATCTACTCCTCCTTCTTCTTCGTCTTCTTCTTCTTCTCCTCCTCCTTCTTCTTCTTCGTCTTCTTCTCCTTCTTCTTCTTCGTCTTCTTTTGCCCTTTCTTTCGCTTTTTTGAACATTTCCCTCAAATTTTTTTCAAATGTTTGTCGGATTATTCCTTCCAAACTTTCATTTGTTTGGCATTCATTCGCTGTGTCAATTGCCAATTGCAAAATCATTTCACTAATTGGCAATTTTGGTTCATTTTTCTTTTTTATTTCATAATTCAATCGCTTTTCATTCAACAATTTTGGTTCAAAAAAATGATAGAACAAATAGTCTAATTTATATTGATCATATTGTCCTTTGTGAAAATAAAATTGTGAAATTCTGACAAGACAATTCAACGCATAAATTATTGGCCCATTAATTTCAATTTTATTTTTAAACACAAATTTTGGCTTTACTGTTGGAATTCCGGCGTATTCTCTGCATAAATATTCGTACAAAATGTCCAAATATTTGCGATATTTTTTACATTCTGTCCGTTCATATTCTTCAAATTCCTCCTCAATTTTCTCACATTCCCAATTCTTTCTCATATAATACATAAGGCCAAGGTGAACCTCATATTTCTGCTTTGAATATTCACTAATTTGCGTTTCTTGATGACCTTTCATAAGTGCAATTAGCATATTGTCCTCGCCCTAATTATTTAAATGGATTTGTAAAATTCATTTCACTAATTAATTAACTCACCGATGGATTTGCATTTGAAAATGGAAATAAAAATTGAAGAACAATAATAAGAAGGGGTAAAATAAAAAAAGAGTAGAACATTATTTTTCTCTTTAAAAAATGATAAAATAAAAATTTTGTTTTTTAAAAAGATAATTAAAAAAAAATTATTCGAAATTAACTTATCACAATCTATTAAATAAATATATTTATAAAATATAAATTAAAAAAAAAGATATTTGAAATTAACTAAAATAATTATGAAAATGAAAAATGGGAAATCATACAGCCTTATATTTATTATATTGAATAATAATTGCAATAATTAAAAAATTAGGATTGTCATCAGTAGGATTATCCAAATCTACTTAATATAATTAAAAATGTGGATCGATACAAGTAGGATTATCCAAATCACTTAATATAATTTTTTATATACTAAAGAACGATGCAATAATTAATTTATTCAATATTTATGCCTTATTATGGAATTATGTTCAAAAGAAGTTAATTTCTGTCGTCAAAATTCTGAATAAAATTTCGAAATGTTTTTGGAAAAAGGTTAATAATACAATGATAAGTTTGGCACTTTCATTTCGTCGCCATTTTCATAATATTTTGTTTGTCAAAAAATCCATGTTCTTCTGCTCTTCATTTCCTTAGTTCCTGTTTATTTTAGCGCATTTCAATGGCTTGGAGTTAGAGGTAAAGCAACAAAAAAAAACGGCCTTTTGATTTTTCACTCTTCCCTCATATTTTTATAATAAACCACATTTTCAAATGCTTTTTTTATGAATAAATTTTGAACACGCTAAATTTTGTAAATATTTTGGGAGATATTCAAATTACTCTTAGTTTTATTTTTTTCTTCATTTAACAGTTCTTTATTTTTTTTTATTTTATCTTCCTCATATTAAGTAAAATAAGATTTGGATAATCCTACTTCGGTTTATGATAATACAATAAAATAAATATATTAAGAGAATTTGGGTAATCCTACTGATGGTCAATCCCAAATTTTTTAAATATTGTCTCATTATTTAATATAATAAACAAATATATTAAGTAGATTTGGGTAATCCTACTGCTGATGGTCAATCCCAAATTTTTTAAATATTACATGATATTTAATATAATAAACAAAATATTAAGTAGATTTGGGTAATCCTACTGATGATCAATCCTAAATTTTTTAAATATTGTCTCATTATTTAATATAATAAACAAATATATTAAGTAGATTTGGGTAATCCTACTGCTGATGGTCAATCCCAAATTTTTTAAATATTACATGATATTTAATATAATAAACAAAATATTAAGTAGATTTGGGTAATCCTACTGATGATCAATCCTAAATTTTTTAAATATTGTCTCATTATTTAATATAATAAACAAATATATTAAGTAGATTTGGGTAATCCTACTGCTGATGGTCAATCCCAAATTTTTTAAATATTACATGATATTTAATATAATAAACAAAATATTAAGTAGATTTGGGTAATCCTACTGATGATCAATCCTAAATTTTTTAAATATTGTCTCATTATTTAATATAATAAACAAATATATTAAGTAGATTTGGGTAATCCTACTGCTGATGGTCAATCCCAAATTTTTTAAATATTACATGATATTTAATATAATAAACAAAATATTAAGTAGATTTGGGTAATCCTACTGATGATCAATCCTAAATTTTTTAAATATTGTCTCATTATTTAATATAATAAACAAATATATTAAGTAGATTTGGGTAATCCTACTGCTGATGGTCAATCCCAAATTTTTTAAATATTACATGATATTTAATATAATAAACAAAATATTAAGTAGATTTGGGTAATCCTACTGATGATCAATCCTAAATTTTTTAAATATTGTCTCATTATTTAATATAATAAACAAATATATTAAGTAGATTTGGGTAATCCTACTGCTGATGGTCAATCCCAAATTTTTTAAATATTACATGATATTTAATATAATAAACAAAATATTAAGTAGATTTGGATAATCCTACTGATGATCAATCCTAAATTTTTTAAATATTGTCTCATTATTTAATATAATAAACAAATATATTAAGTAGATTTGGGTAATCCTACTGCTGATGGTCAATCCCAAATTTTTTAAATATTACATGCTATTTAATATAATAAACAAAATATTAAGTAGATTTGGGTAATCCTACTGATGATCAATCCTAAATTTTTTAAATATTGTCTCATTATTTAATATAATAAACAAATATATTAAGTAGATTTGGGTAATCCTACTGCTGATGGTCAATCCCAAATTTTTTAAATATTACATGATATTTAATATAATAAAAAAATATTAAGTAGATTTGGGTAATCCTACTGATGATAAATCTCAAATTTTTTAGACATTGCATCGTTAATAATAAACAATTTATAATAAACAAATAAGGGATTTTGGATGATTCTACTTATAATTATAATATAAAAGAAAATTTTATTATTTGTATGATTTTCCATTTTCTTTATAATTACTTTAAAGTATTGAAAAATAAAATAATTTTTTTATATATAATTTTTATTATAATTATTTATATATTATCTAATTCCTTAATTTAATCCCATTTCAATTTATTATTCATCTTTCTTTAATTCACATTTTAAATGCAATTCCATCAGTGAGTTAATTAATCAGGGTTTAGTTTCTCTAATTATTTTTAATTAGAGAGACGACAAACACTAATTGCATTTGTTAGAAATGATCAGAAAATACAAATCAGCAAATATTCATACCATTTCAATTTATTATTCATCTTTCTTTAATTCACATTTTAAATGCAATTCCATCAGTGAGTTAATTAATCAGGGTTTAATTTCTCTAATTATTTTTAATTAGAGAGACGACAAAACACTAATTGCATTTGTTAGAAATGATCAGAAAATACAAATCAGCAAATATTCAAAGCAGAAATATGAGACATACCTTGGCATTTTATATTTTATAATAAAGAATTGGGAATTAGTCAGGGGACGGTTTAGTCTGGCCGTTTTAGTCAGGAGGTCGTTTTAGTCTGGCCGTTTTAGTCAGGGCGTCGTTTTAGTCTGGCCGTTTTAGTCAGGAGGTCGTTTTAGTCTGGCCGTTTTAGTCAGGGGGTCGTTTTAGTCTGGCCGTTTTAGTCAGGAGGTCGTTTTAGTCTGGCCGTTTTAGTCAGGGGACGGTTTAGTCTGGCCGTTTTAGTCAGGAGGTCGTTTTAGTCTGGCCGTTTTAGTCAGGGGACGGTTTAGTCTGGCCGTTTTAGTCAGGGGACGGTTTAGTCTGGCCGTTTTAGTCAGGAGGTCGTTTTAGTCTGGCCGTTTTAGTCAGGAGGTCGTTTTAGTCTGGCCGTTTTAGTCAGGGGGTCGTTTTAGTCTGGCCGTTTTAGTCAGGAGGTCGTTTTAGTCTGGCCGTTTTAGTCAGGGGACGGTTTAGTCTGGCCGTTTTAGTCAGGAGGTCGTTTTAGTCTGGCCGTTTTAGTCAGGGCGTCGTTTTAGTCTGGCCGTTTTAGTCAGGAGGTCGTTTTAGTCTGGCCGTTTAGTCAAGGGGTCGTTTTAGTCTGGCCGTTTTAGTCAGGAGGGTCGTTTTAGTCTGGCCGTTTTAGTCAGGGGTCGGTTTAGTCTGGCCGTTTTAGTCAGGAGGTCGTTTTAGTCTGGCCGTTTTAGTCAGGGGGCGGTTTAGTCTGGCCGTTTTAGTCAGGGGACGGTTTAGTCTGGCCGTTTTAGTCAGGAGGGTCGTTTTAGTCTGGCCGTTTTAGTCAGGAGGGTCGTTTTAGTCTGGCCGTTTTAGTCAGGGGGTCGTTTTAGTCTGGCCGTTTTAGTCAGGAGGTCGTTTTAGTCTGGCCGTTTTAGTCAGGGGACGGTTTAGTCTGGCCGTTTTAGTCAGGAGGTCGTTTTAGTCTGGCCGTTTAGTCAGGGCGTCGTTTTAGTCTGGCCGTTTTAGTCAGGAGGTCGTTTTAGTCTGGGCGTCGTTTTAGTCTGGCCGTTTTAGTCAGGAGGTCGTTTTAGTCTGGCCGTTTTAGTCAGGGGGTCGTTTTAGTCTGGCCGTTTAGTCAGGAGGTCGTTTTAGTCTGGCCGTTTTAGTCAGGGGACGGTTTAGTCTGGCCGTTTTAGTCAGGAGGTCGTTTTAGTCTGGCCGTTTTAGTCAGGGGACGGTTTAGTCTGGCCGTTTTAGGTCAGGGGACGGTTTTAGTCTGGCCGTTTTAGTCAGGAGTTCGTTTGAGTCTGGCCGTTTTAGTCAGAGGTCGTTTTAGTCTGGCCGTTTTAGTCAGGGGGTCGGTTTAGTCTGGCCGTTTTTAGTCAGGGAGTCGTTTTAGTCTGGCCGTTTTAGTCAGGGCGGTTTAGTCTGGCCGTTTTAGTCAGGAGGTCGTTTTAGTCTGGCCGTTTTAGTCAGGAGGTCGTTTTAGTCTGGCCGTTTTAGTCAGGAGGTCGTTTTAGTCTGGCCGTTTTAGTCAGGGGACGGTTTAGTCTGGCCGTTTATAGTCAGGAGGACGTTTTAGTCTGGCCGTTTTAGTCAGGGCGTCGTTTTAGTCTGGCCGTTTTAGTCAGGAGGTCGTTTTAGTCTTGGCCGTTTTAGTCAAGGGGTCGTTTTAGTCTGGCCGTTTTAGTCAGGAGGTCGTTTTAGTCTGGCCGTTTTAGTCAGGGGTCGGTTTAGTTACTGGCCGTTTTAGTCAGGAGGTCGTTTTAGTCTGGCCGTTTTAGTCAGGGATCGATTTAGTTGCGTTATTTAGTAGACTGGCAGTTTTAGTCATGAGGTCGTTTTATTCTGGCCGTTTAGTCAGGAGGTCGTTTTAAGTATTGGACGTATTAAGTAATGGGATCGTTTATAGTCATCCATTTGTTTTAGTCATGTATTGTATATTAGTCTGGCCGTTTTAGTCATGTGGATCAATCTATAGTCTGGCCTTTTTAGTCAGGGTCGTTTTATCTGGCCGTTTTAGTCATTAGTCAGGGGTTTCGGTTTAGTCTGGCCGTTTTAGTCAGGGGGTCGTTTTAGTCTGGCCGTTTTAGTCAGGGGGTCGGTTTAGTCTGGCCGTTTTAGTCAGGGGGGTCGGCTTAGTCTGGCCGTTTTAGTCAGGGGGTCGTTTAGTCTGGCCGTTTTAGTCAGGGCGTCGTTTAGTCTGGCCGTTTTAGTCAGGGAGCGGTTTTAGTCTGCCGTTTTAGTCAGGGGCGTCGTTTTAGTCTGGCCGTTTTTAGTCAGGAGGTCGTTTTAGTCTGGCCGTTTTAGTCAGGGGTACGTTTTAGTCTGGCCGTTTTAGTCAGGAGGTCGTTTTAGTCTGGCCCGTTTTAGTCAGGAGGTCGTTTTAGTCTGGCCGTTTTAGTCAGGGGACGGTTTAGTCTGGCCGTTTTCAGTCAGGGAGTCGTTTAGTCTGGCCGTTTTAGTCAGGAGGTCGTTTTAGTCTGGCCGTTTTAGTCAGGGGGTCGTTTTAGTCCTGGCGTTTTAGTCAGGACGGTCGTTTAGTCTGGCCGTTTTAGTCAGGGGACGGTTTTAGTCTGGCCGTTTAGTCAGGAGGGTCGTTTTAGTCTGGCCGTTTTAGTCAGGAGCGTCGTTTAGTCTGGCCGTTTTAGTCATGGAGGTCGTTTTAGTCTGGCCGTTTTAGTCAGGATGTCGTTTTAGTCTGGCCGTTTAGTCAGGAGGTCGTTTTAGTCTTGGCCGTTTTAGTCAGGGGTCGGTTTAGTCTGGCCGTTTTAGTCAGGAGGCGTTTTAGTCTGGCCGTTTTAGTCAGGGGTACGGTTTAGTCTGGCCGTTTTAGTCAGGAGGTCGTTTTAGTCTGGGCCGTTTTAGTCAGGGGTCGTTTTAGTCTGGCCGTTTTAGTCAGGAGGTCGGTTTAGTCTGGCCGTTTTAGTCAGGGGCCGTTTTAGTCTGGCCGTTTTAGTCAGGAGGATCGTTTAGTCTGGCCGTTTTAGTCAGGAGGGTCGTTTTAGTCTGGCCGTTTTAGTCAGGGGGACGGTTTAGTCTGGCCGTTTTAGTCAGGGGGTCGTTTTAGTCTGGCCGTTTTAGTCAGGGCGTCGTTTTAGTCTGGCCGTTTTAGTCAGGGGACGGTTTAGTCTGGCGTTTAGTCAGGGCGTCGTTTTAGGTCTGCCTTTTAGTCCAGGGGGTCGGTTTGTCTGGCCGTTTTAGTCAGGGCGGGTACGTTTTAGTCTGGCCGTTTTAGTCAGGGGGTCGGTTTAGTCTGGCCGTTTTAGTCAGGGTCATGGGTCGTTTTAGTCTGGCCGTTTTAGTCAGGGACGGTCGTTTAGTCTGGCCGTTTTAGTCAGGGGGTCGGTGTTTAGTCTGGCCGTTTTAGTCAGGGCGTCGTTTAGTCCTGCCGTTTTAGTCAGGGGGTCGGTTTAGTCTGGCCGTTTTAGTCAGGGCGTCGTTTTAGTCTGGCCGTTTTTAGTCAGGGGGGTCGGTTTAGTCTGGCCGTTTTAGTCAGGGCGTCGTTTTAGTCTGGCCGTTTTAGTCAGGGGGCGGTTTAGTCTGGCCGTGTTAGTCAGGGGGGCGGTTTAGTCTGGCCGTTTAGTCAGGGGGTTCGGTTTTAGTCTGGCCGTTTTAGTCAGGGCGTCGTTTAGTCTGGCCGTTTTAGTCAGGGGACGGTTTAGTGTCTGCCGTTTTAGTCAGGGGACGGTTTAGTCTGCCGTTTTAGTCAGGAGGTCGTTTTAGTCTGGCCGTTTAGTCAGGGCCGTCGTTTTAGTCTGCCGTTTTAGTCAGGAGGTCGTTGTTAGTCCTGGCCGTTTTAGTCAGGGGGTCGTTTTAGTCTGGCCGTTTTAGTCAGGGGACGGTTTTAGTCTGGCCGTTTTAGTCAGGGACGGTTTAGTCTGGCCGTTTTAGTCAGGGCGTCGTTTTAGTCTGGCCGTTTTAGTCAGGAGGTCGTTTTAGTCTGGCCGTTTTAGTCAGGGCGGTCGTTTTAGTCTGCCGTTTAGTCCGGTGAACGGTCTTTAGTCTGGCCGTTTTAGTCATGGGGGTACGGTTTAGTCTGGCCGTTTAGTCAGGAGGTCGTTTTAGTCTGGCCGTTTATGTCAGGAGGTACGGTTTAGTCTGGCCGTTTAGGTCAGGAGGTCGTTTTAGTCTGGCCGTACAGGAGGGTCGTTTAGTCTGGCCGTTTTAGTCAGGAGGTCGTTTTTTAGTCTGGCCGTTTTAGTCAGGGGACGGTTTTAGTCTGGCCGTTTTAGTCAGGGGGTCGGTTTAGTCTGGCGTTTTAGTCGGGCGTCGTTTTAGTCTGGCCGTTTTAGTCAGGGGGACGGTTTAGTCTGACCGTTTTAGTCAGGGGTCGTTTTAGTCTGGCCGTTTAGTCAGGGGGGTCGGTTAGTCTGGCCGTTTTAGTCAGGGGGTCGGTTAGTCTGGCCGTTTAGTCAGGGCGTCGTTTTTAGTCTGGCCGTTTTAGTCAGGGGGTCGGTTTAGTCTGGCCGTTTAGTCAGGGGCGTCGTTTTAGTCTGGACGTTTTAGTCAGGGGGTCGGTTTTAGTCTGGCCGTTTTAGTCAGGCGTCGTTTTAGTCTGGCCGTTTTAGTCAGGGGGGTCGGTTTAGTCTGGCCGTTTAGTCAGGGCGTCGTTTTAGTCTGGCCGTTTTAGTCAGGGCGTACGGTTTATTAGGCTGGCCGTTTTAGTCCGGGGGTACGGTTTAGTCTGGCCGTTTTTAGTCAGGAGCGTCGTTGTAGTCTGGCCGTTTTAGTCAGGGGCGTCGTTTTAGTCTGGCCGTTTTAGTCAGGGCGTCGTTTTAGTTCTGGCCGTTTTAGTCAGGGGGTCGGTTTAGTCTGGACGTTTTTTAGTCAGGGCGTCGTTTTAGGTCTGGGCCGTTTTAGTCAGGGGGACGGTTTTTAGTCTGGCCGTTTTAGTTCAGGGACGCGTTTAGTCTGGCCGTTTTAGTCAGGAGGACGGTTTTAGTCTGGCCCGTTTAGTCAGTGGCGGACGTTTAGTCTGGCCGTTTTTTAGTCAGGGAGGTCGTTTTAGTCTGGCCGTTTTAGGTCAGGGCGTCGTTTTAGGTCTGGCCCGTTTTCGTCAGGCGGTACGTTTAGTCTGGCCGTTTTAGTCAGGGGACGGTTTAGTCTGGCCGTTTTATTTTTTTAGGTCAGTGAGGTCGTTTTCGTCTGGCCGTTTTAGTCAGGGGCGTCGTTTTAGTCTGGCCCGTTTTAGTAAGGAGGCTCCGTTTTAGTCTGGCCGGTTTAGTCAGGGGGGTCGTTTTAGTCTGGCCGTTTTAGTCAGGGCCGTCGTTTTAGTCTGGCCGTTTTAGTCAGGGGGTCGGTTTAGTCTGGCCGTTTTAGTCAGGGCGTCGTTTTAGTCTGGCCGTTTTAGTCAGGGGGTCGTTTAGTCTGGCCGTTTTAGTCAGGGCGTCGTTTTAGTCTGGCCGTTTTAGTCAGGGGGTCGGTTTAGTCTGGCCGTTTTAGTCAGGGGGTCGGTTTAGTCTGGCCGTTTTAGTCAGGGGTCGGTTTAGTCTGGCCGTTTTAGTCAGGGCGTCGTTTTAGTCTGGCCGTTTTAGTCAGGGGGTCGGTTTAGTCTGGCCGTTTTAGTCAGGGCGTCGTTTTAGTCTGGCCGTTTTAGTCAGGGGGTCGGTTTAGTCTGGCCGTTTTAGTCAGGGCGTCGTTTTAGTCTGGCCGTTTTAGTCAGGGGGTCGGTTTTAGTCTGGCCGTTTTAGTCAGGGCGTCGTTTTAGTCTGGCCGTTTTAGTCAGAGGGTCGGTTTAGTCTGGCCGTTTTAGTCAGGGGGTCGGTTTAGTCTGGCCGTTTTATTCAGCGGGCCGGTTTAGTCTGGCAAGCCGTTTTCGCCCATAACTCTTACAAATATTTTTTTGTTGTCAATCATAACAAAGAAAAAAGTTAAAATATCTCTGTATTTAGCTACAAATACGGGTAAATGAACACCCAAATCAATGCTACAATTTACTAGTATTGATTTTATGTGAGTTTTAAAAGCAGTGCTTCAATTTTCTTCACAAATTTCTATCTGTTTAAGTTTTCTAGTACACAATACCTTCTGTGGGTGGCAGACAGATCTCCTAACCAAACCATAATTTTTGGTGAAAATCTTTAAAAAAAATCGGAAGAACTGAGCACTAAAATTCATTATTTTTCTTAAAAAATTGGCTCATAATCGCAAACACGATGTTTTTGCTGGTGAACTCCCTCCTCCAAAGCGCTCAAGTATCGTGCCGCCGATGCGAGAATTCTTCCGACGCTTACAGGGTTACAAATTACAGATCGGCATTTTGCACATACATGGGAACGCACGGGCACGGGCTGCGGGGTTGGATGCAACACGGGGTACGGAGTCACGGGACCGTAAACCCCGTTACCCCGTGAAATAGTATTTTAGTTCAATTATCATATTAAGCCCCTCTATGAATCGCCCCTAACTTTATTTCGGAACTTTTTCCATTGGCTCCATTTTCTAAAATTGAAAATTATAGCAAATGCTTTATTATACTGCTGTATTTTATTTTATAACTATTGCACATTATTTTCTAATCCCTATTTCAAATGCAAATCAATCGGTGGGTTCATTTAATTGGAATAATTAATTGGGGTTATCAATTTAATTAGGGAGACGACCAAATGCTAATTGCATTTATCAAAGAAGATAAAGAAATCCAAATCAGCAATTATTCAAGGCAGAAATATGAGACACACCTTGGCATTTTGTATTATATGAGAATGAATTGGCAATGTGAAAAAATTGATGAATATCATCGCAGAGAATGTCAAAAATATCGCAAATATTTGGACATTTTGTACGAATATTTGCACAGAGAACATCTCGGGATTCATACCGTGAAGCCAAAATTTGTGTTTAAAAGGGAAAAATTTCAAATTAAAGGCCCAATAATTTATGCACTGAATTGTCTGGCCAGAATTTCGAAATTTTATTTTAAATTAGATCGGAGTAAATATATTAAATATGATAAATTATCATATTATTGTTTTGAACCAAAATTGATGAATAAGAAGAGATTGAATTATGAAACAAAGCAAATGCCAATTAATGAAATGATTTTGCAATTGGCAATTGAAAAAGCGAATGGATGGCAAACAAACGAAAGTTTAGACGAAATAATTCGACAAAATTGTGGAGAAAAATTTGAAGAATATTTAGAGGAAATGTTCAAAAAAAGCGGAAGAAAGAGCAAAAGAGAACGAACCATGGAAAGCCAATGAAATAAATGATGACAAACATTTGATAATTATCGGTTCAAAATTCGATGATGAAAAGACATGGGTGAGATTTAACATTCAATATAAATTAAATTTTAATCAAAATTTAGACCGAAGATGCTTTATTTTTGGAATTTGTCAAAGGATTAGCGACAAATTTTGAGAAATTTTTTAATATGGAAAAAGAATATTCAAATTATTTAAGTCGAAAGATAAAATGATGATTGGCAAATGAGGCTTGAAATTGATGAAAGGAAAAGGCCTTTGCAACAATAATATGAATTCCATCTTGGCCGTTTGTATTTGATGCGAGTGAATTGGCAATGTGTAAAACTTGAAAAAACAATTAAAGAAAAATGCCAAAAATATCGCAAATATTTGCACATTTTGTACGAATATTTATTCCGACTGTATGTTGAAGGTATGCGCAATCATTAATTAAATTAATGATTTTTTTATTTAAGGTAAAAGCTCAGAATTGGCCAATAAATTTTCAACAGTTAAGCCATTATATTTTATCGGAACATATCAAATGAAGTTAATTTCTGTCATCTCAAGTTTTAATGAAATTTCGAAATACTATTGGGAAAAGGACAAATATATTGATTGGATGATTTTGTTAAATGAGGTCGAATTGAATTATGAAATTGAAGAGGAAGAGGAAGAAGAAGAAAATGATTAAATTAAAGAGGAGGAAAATTGGTTTAGTAAATTTAAACAAATTTTTTTATTGGAAAAAATTAACGGACCAAAAAATGTGCAAAAAAAGGAAAAGAAAACTTTAAATTTATCAAATGAGTTAAAAAATGTGCAAAAAAAGGAAAAGAAAACTTTAAATTTAACAAATGAATTAAAAAATGTGCAAAAAAAAGAGAAGAAAAGTTTAAATTTATCAAATGAATTTGAAGACAATCTTCGGCAAGAATTTAAGCAAAAAATGAAAAAAATGTATGAAAATGCCAAGAAATATTTGAGAATGGTATATTATAACAATGAACACCGCGACAAATTTGAGCTTTTTAATTCGTCGCCTTTTTCGTAAATTTTTTGGTCACAAAATCTGTGCTCTTTGCAAATCATTTCAAATTTCTTCTTTTTTTGAATTTAAATAATTTAGGTTTAGGGGGTTAAGCCAAGAAAGAATTTAAAAATTCGAAGAAAAAGATTTTTTTGATATTTTCATGAATTCAATTTAGATTTAATTCCCTATGCTATAGAAATGCCTATTTTATTGAGAATATGCTTGCTTCTCTGTCTACTTCTCCCATTTACTCTGTATTTTTCAATTTGTTTTCAATTTTTCTTATTTATTAATTTTAAATATTTTTTTTTTGGAATTCATATTTTCTTTCAGGTCGATAAATCATTTTTTATAATTTTTATTTTGTAATTGAGTAAATATTTATCAGTTTGTTTGGTCTACTACCCAAAACGTAATATCATTTTCAACTAATTACAGATCCTATAAAAAGTATTAAAAATTGCTTTTTTATGCAGGGTTTTCTGATGAAATTGGCACTTTAAAGTAACACTAATCAAAATTTATTTAAAATTAAATATTATTTAAATTTTCTTTGCAGAATGTTAACATGCTCATAGAATAGCTCAAACTCATCAAATTAAAAAAAAAAGCAATTTCTCTTTGGAAAGCTTTACAGAATTTAAATAGCTCTAATAAATTAATTTATGAAAGAATCCTCGTTTACTTCTTCAAACCGAAGTTGAATGTCGATTCCAAGTTGAAGACCCTTTGGTATGCTTCACCAAATGGCTGCTTTTAGGTCATTTCTTAGGGGTGTATTTTCCCGCTATTTTGAATAATTCTACCGATAACCTTCAGAATTTGAAAAAAAAGGGATTTGGATAAGCTTACTGATGATCAATCACCAGTTTAAATATTTGCATCATTATTTAAAATAATGTAAAAAATAATGGGAAGCTATTTTAATGAACACAAATATTTTATCATTGTGTGTCCAAAATTCGATGATGTTTAACGACATGAGTAAGTAAATAATTGGAAAAAATTTGGCTAAAAATATTCATGAATAGAGACCGATTAGGTTATGACCTGTAAAGCGTTTCACATGTCACGGCACCAGGGCTGGGCTTAATGACGGATTACGGATTACGAAAATTACGGGGTTTTTGGAGTTACGGATTACGGGTTATGGATTTTTGGGATTTTTCCGTAATTTTGGTCCGTAACTGGACTTTTGTATTATTTTTTCGAGACGATTTCTTGTAAGATTATTTTTTTTATAAAAAAGGATGATATTTATTGTTGCTAAAAACTGCAAAAATAGTTAGTTTTTAGTTTCTAAAAAATCCCAAAAATAGTTGCTAAAAATGGGAAAATCGTTGCTAAAAACTTTCAAATTTAGGGGGGTGTAAAATTGTAAAATTTTATCCAAAAAGCAACAAAGTTATGCCAAATCAATATTGAGGTAAATAATTTTTAAAATCACAAATTCTTGTCAAGAAATAAATAAATAAATTTTGGACATTGATTTTTGAGAAAATTTTTCATTTCTTAGGGGTATTTTTTCATTTTTATTACATTTTTCATAACAATTTTTTCACAAACAAAAATAATTTTTTTAAATTTTTTTGTTTTTTAGTTGCTAAAAATAAAAATAAAATACAGAAAATAGTTGCTAATAACTCGAAAACTAGCTTACAACAACCGCAAAAAAAAGTTTTCGTGCATTTCAGGCCGCGAGAGAGCTCAGGAATAAATAGGTAAAAAAACTATAAATACCGTATTTTCTCTAATTATCACCCCGTCTCCATTAATCCCTCGTCTCCATTTGTCCCCCCGTCTCTAATTATCCCTCCCCCCCTTTCTGAGGAGGTTGAAAAATAATTCCCCCGGAAATGGAAGGTTAAAAACTGACGCATTTTCAATCTATTCAGTCCTAACAAGCTCAGAGTCATTGCCGGTGGCCGAACATTTCGTCACTAAACTTTTCGTAACTGAAATCAAAGAAAGAAATTTAAAAGAAAAAAATAAATAAATTTTTAAAAATAATATAAATATTTGAAAATTCTATCATTTAAAAATATCAGTCTTTTTTTATCAATTACTTTTGATTCGTACGCCGAAATAACCTTTATTAAGCATTTTTGTTAATCGAATGCAACGTGATTAGGGGAAAAGCCTTTTAGAGAAAATCCATTTATCTTTAAACACAACAATTTGTAACAACTCTTTGCTGGATTCAAACAATCTGCGGGACAACAGCCACTGAAAATTGATTTAAAAAACAAATTTTCGAACGTCCATCTTTTTTTATATAACTCATTAAATCGGTTACTTCTGCTAAAAACTTTAGGCGCTCATTTTCGGGATGGTCTGTTAAGTGAGATTATCACAAATTTAAAATGCTTTTTGGTTCAAAATTTTAAAAATGGCATATTTTTTATTTTTTTAAATTTTATTTCTGTTCATCCAGAACCAGAATTTCACACTTATTTACATTTAAGAAAATTTTAAAGACTAGAAAATATGCATTTCAATTTGAACTGATCTGTGTCCATTGCAAAAAAGAGTGGCTCTTTTATATGGGTTGTCCCCCATAAATTTTTTGAAAAAATTACAATTTTTAAAGAGTCGCGTAGAACAACTTTCCTTGGGTTTTAAGGGGTCGCTGATCACGAATCCGGCGTCCATTTCGACCAATTTCGAACGCCGAACCCTAATTCGATTCAAAAATTCTGAAACAATTTTCAACAAAATGCACATTTTATAGCACAAAATGCAGTGCAATTTTTCGAGTTTTTGTTCGAATTCCGGGTTCGGGGTTCGAAATGGACGCCGGATTCGTGATCCGCAACCCCGAAAACCTAAGTAAAGCTGTTCTACCCGACTCTTTACAAAATCATGTTTTTTCATCTCCAAATGACCGTCTCTTTACTCAAGTCCAACCAAAAGCTTTGAACGCATTTTTTAATCTAAGTCTTGCAAAATTAATTCTTGGGAATTGTAGTTGACAATCTCAAAAAATTTTTGTTTGGCAAAATGCCCAAATTATCCAAAAAAAAAACAAAACAATTCTGACCAGTATATTTTTCGTGGGTTTTAAAAAATTGGCGGAAACGGGAATTCAAAAAAACGAGACGGGAAACGGGAATGGGATTCCCGGCTTTTCCCGCGGGAGTCCAGTTACCACCGATCTCTCAAAATAACATAAAAATTGTATTAAGTAAAAATGGATTTGGATAACCCTATTCATGATAATCAACAATTTAAATAATTACATCATTATTTAAAAAATAATATATAAATTATAATAGTAAATTAATAGATTTGGATAATCATATTGCGTTATTATTTAATATATGCAATTATATGAAAGGAAAAAATTAATTTGGAAAATCCTACTGATGTTATTCCCCATTTCAAATCCAATTTTTATTCAATTTAAAAAGGCAGTATGATTGCTATATTTTTATTTTTTATAATTTACCTTACTCACAGTTTGAAATACCTTTTAGAAAATGGAATAAATTGAATTAAATAATATTATTGTTTTAAATTAATAAATTTAATTTAAAATATTCACTATTTTTGTGTTTGATAATTTTCATTGTTTTCGTTGGCTTTAATTAAAACCAGAAATTTGGTCCCGAAAACCGAATCCCGAAATTTTTCTCGTCCCGAAACCCGAAATGATTTTGGGTCGGTTTTCGGGAAAAATAAGAACTTATGTTAAAAATTTTTTTGAAACGATCGTATTCAATGAAATCAAAATTTTTTGTCTTTTTTTTTCAAACTTAAATTCATTTTAAAGCAGGTTCGGATGTATCCTAATTTATCGGAAATGTCCTGGTTAGAAGGGCCCTAATCTGATAAAATGAAAATGTCCGAATCTAGACCCGATATTTTTCTCGTCCCGGAACAACCCTGCAGCTTACCAGAGATGAAGTACCCTAAGAAATCGGAATCTCGGGCCCAAAAACGGAAAATTACTATTTAATTTTTTAAATTGATTTATATTTTAATAAAGGAAGACATAATGTTGTTTAATTATGTTTTTATAATTCCTTTTTTTACTATTATCTCTCATCTATTTATAATTCCATTTTCAAATGCAATTCCATCGGTGAGTTAATTAGTTTGGAAATTAATTAAAGTAATTCATTTCAATTAATTAGGTTGAGGACGATATGCTAATTGCTTTTATGAAAGGCCATCCGAATATTCAAATTAGTGAATATTCAATGCAAAAATATGAAACACATCTTGGCATTATGTATTTTATGAGAAAGAATTGGCACTGTGAGAAAATTGGGGAGGAATTTGAAGAATATGAACGGACAGAATGTCAAAAATATCGTAAATATTTTGACATTTTATATGAATATTTACACAGAGAATACGCCGGAATTCCAACAGTGAAGCCAAAATTTGTGCTTAAAAGGGAAATTGAAATTGAAGGACCAATAATTTGTGTGGTGAATTGTCTGACCAAAATTTTGAAATTTTATTTTGATAAATGGGAGGGACAAGAATATGAATATAAATTAAACAAATTATTTATTGAGAATTATGAACCAAAATTGTCAAATGAGAAGAGATTGAATTATGGAATAAAATTAAATAATGAATACAAATTGCCAATTAATGAAATGATTTTGCAATTGGCAATTGACACAGCGAAAGAATATCCGAAAAATGAAAGTGTTGACGGAATAATTCGACAAAAATTTGAAGAAAATCTGGAGGTAATATTTAAAAAAGCGGAAGAAAGGGCCCAAAAAGTTAATGACATAAATTATGACAAACATTCCATAATTTTGGAATTGGAATTAGATGATCAATGGATATGGGTGAGATTTAATATTCAAATGATAATTATTGAAATTTAAAATTTAGACTTATGATGCATTATTTTCTGCTTATATTAAAGGACAAGTGACAAATTCTGAGAAAAAATTCTCAAATTTTGAGAAATTTTTTAGGATGGCAAAAGAATATTCAAATTATTTATTTCAATTGAAAGCGAATGGAAATCTTAATAAATATGATCGACTCCTGATCACTTTAGGCATTTATGAAGCTGATAAAATGAAAGAGCATTTGACGCAAATTAATGAAGCCCATCTTGGCACATTGTATTTAATGCAAAAGAATTGGCATTGTGACAAAATTGGAGAGGAATTTAAAGAATATGAACGGACAGAATGCCAAAAATATCGCAAATATTTGGACATTTTATATGAATATTTATTCCGATTATATGCTGAAGGTTTGGTTTGAATTTTACATTATTCTGATTTTTTATTTAAATTGCAAATATTTAAAAAAATTGATAATGAATTTAATTATAATTCAGTTTAAGCCTCTCACTCCCTCTTTCACTTTCTTTCTCTTTCTCCTCTGGTCTTTTCTCCTCTCTCTCTCTCTCTTTCTCTCTCTCTATCTCTCTCTCTCTCTCTTTTTCCTCTCTCTCTCTTTCTCTCTCTTGGGGCCGTTCAAAAATGCCAAAATATGGACAAATATGGAATGGACATAAATGGCGATTAATATGGAAAATATGGATATAGAAAAAACATATTTTAAAGGAATTAAAAATCATCTTTTTTTAAATAAATAGTTTAAAAAAGAATACCTTACATTTATAATAAAGTTACAAAGCAAAACACAGTCATCTCGTCTTAACCAATAATGTTTACATAAAAAAGGAATTCATAGAATCAAAATTTGTACAATAATTTAGCTAATGATTTATTAAGGTGCAAATCCGAAGGTGTCAAAAAAAGTGCCACCATTGGTGAAGCCGGTATTTATTGGAGAAGGTTTTTTGGACTGTTTAATTAAAGTTGTCGGAAACCTGAATGAGAAATCCAATTATTTTTGGAAAAATGGGAAAATTGAATTAGAGAATTTCGATGAAAATTTTGAAATGATTTTGGTAAATGAAGATGAATTCAACAACGAAATTAAAGAGGAGAAAAGTGGGGAAAACCCATCAAACAAAAATGAAAATGAAAATGGAATTGAAATTGCCAATTTGCGTAAAGAATTTGAGCAAAAAATGGAAAAAATGTATGAAAATGCCAAAGAAAATGCCAAAGAAGAAAAGTTGAAATTGGAAAAAGCATTAAAAAGTGCAGAAGATGATAATAGCAAATGGCATTTGAACAGAGAATATATTTATAAATTTGGCAGTTTAAATTCGTCTCCATTTTTATAAAAAAAAAATAAATTCTTTCCTTTTCCATTTTTTAGTAGTATTCTTTTCCCTTTTTCATTTATATTTTGATTTGTTATTTATTCATCTTTTTTTTATTATTGTCTTTTTAAATTTTCAACAATTCCTATTATTGAATGCGTCAGTGGAATTTTGTAAAATTGCCAAAAAACCGTAAATACAAATCTTTTTCTTTAATGTATTTTTATCTGAACCTGGACCCGATTACCAACCCTTATATATAAATTGTTTCATTTATAAGAAAAATTGATATCATTATTTATTGACACACATTGACAAACTTCTAACATTTGAAATTATCTTGTCGAGATTCTCGAGACTTTCTCCCTCCCCCCGCCACCCCCCACAGTGGGTATAAGACGGATGGTGCACAAAATCTCGCGCAGCAGTGCTGCAGCAGCTGTGGCTGGACTCGGAAACGCTCTCGCCGCCAACCAATTGAGCCCTTCGCGATTATTGGTCTCTTTGCTCGAGAGTCTTGAGGAGCCAGAGCAGAAAATTTGGTGGGCAAACAAACAAATGAATGAATGAATGTTTTATTGTTGTGGGAAGAAAATTGGACAAAAAAAAGAAGCATAAAAATATGGGCCCGACTGGGAGAAGAAAAGAAACAAAAGGAAAAGCATTGCAAATTGCTTTCTGCTGTGGCTGGACATTCTGTTGCTTGTCCCGGCGGGCGGTTGGATCTGTTGGACAAACCAAATGCAAAAGCATTCATTAATTAATGATGGGTTGATTGATTGATCAAACATTTTTTAAAAAATTAAAAAATTTTATTTGCTTTTATCTCAACTCTCTAACAATTTGTGATGGCAGATTTTTGTGAATTATTTAATTGTATTTTAACGGTCTTTAAATGTTTTTCAATTTTTTTGATCTAAAAATTTAAAAAAAGCCGGATAAAAGAAAATTTAATTGATTTATTAAATTACCCATGAAAATGGTCTTGTAATGAATGCACTACAAAATGCCATAAAAAATGGTAAATCGCCTTCGGCGGCGGTAGTTGATGAACCCACGATCCTTTTTAAACCGTGCAATGCTCAAATCCATTGAGTTTTTATTTGTCCATCAAATTAAGATCAGCATCGTGCACATCACACGCCGTTGATTGGCCAGCTAAACAACACCAGAAATTTCGACACGCAATATCCGCTCACTAATCGGTGGTCCGTCCGGTTGTCCGTCGAGAGTCGAGAGTCTCGTTGTGGTGGCGTGGTGCGCAAGGTCGGGGCGTCCGTTCTGTTGCCCTTTCGCTATTTGTCCTTTTGGCTGATCACCCGAAACAACCGGAAACTGTTTTTTGTTGTGTGTGGTGCATCCAAGTGTTCTTGAATTGGATGCTCATCAAACAACGAGTGGCGCAGACGTGGACATCATCATCATAATTATCATTAGCCATTCTCATTTGTCTCTACACCACGTAATTATGGAGCAAATGAATGGTTGACGGATTTGTCAAAAATTGGTGGAGCACATTACAGTTTGATCAGCTCAGTTACGCTTTGCATTTATGCTAATTGTTTTCCATTTTTCGAATTTAAAATTGAAAATTGAATTACAATAATAATTATACCTAATTAAAAGTACCGTATAGTTGACACTTTTGTCAGCATCCTCTTATATAATGTGATATAAGTTCTGCTTGATTATCAGAATTTTGATAAATTTTATGCTAAAAATGACGGTTTTTATTAATTAGGCCCCTTAATTGGATGATGAGCCATTGTCGACGGTCACAGAATGCCAACAGTTACCAGCCAGTGCTTGTAATACTGTTGCTTTCATCCTCCGTCACAATGTGCCATTGTCGCCCACTGTTGCCAAATCATTTGGTTGACCAGGATTTCATAAATGCGGCATGGCTTGTCACAAACACAAAAATGGCACGAACAATGCTTTTGGGTGACCAACGATTTCACAAGGCACTGTTTTAATTAATAAATACTTAAAAAATAATATAAAATCACTTTTGACAAAAAAAATTGCTTGAAAAATTTAATATTTACAAGGGAACATTCCGAGCTGTCAGTCGGAAAATGCCTATAAACGATATACCATTGGATAGAGCAGGGTCGACTTCTATTGTGAATTTTTAATTTTAGCGGTGCATTCTGCCTGCCTCAAGAGTTACAGGGCCTCAAAAATGCGAATTTCATTGCCTCGGGGCACATTCTCGACAGAGGGAAAGGAAGGGAAACGAATTGCTCGGTTGGTTAAAAATGGGTTTTTGGGCTATGGGTTCAAATCCCCTTGCCTGTAAAAATTGTGTTTTAATTATTTCTGGGGTTTTTTGGGCCGCTGATCACGAATTTGACATTAGTTTTTCCCTGTACCGAACCCCTGACCCGAACTCGAACAATTTTAAAAATTTAAATGAGAATAAAAATAATTTTTTGGTAAAATAAATCGGAGTCTTCAATGCTATTAAAAAAGAAGGGAAGGATCATACCGAAACAATTGTGGGAAAACACCAAAAAATGCAAATTAGGTATGCGAGGAGGATCCTCCCCCCCCCCCCCCCCCTCCCGATCCTACTGCCCTCGGCCGATTTCTTTGGCCATTTTCTTCCTCCTCCTATTCCAATGGACGCTCTTATTGATGACTTAAATTCCACCATCCAACGACATAAAAATAACCCAGAAACATCCCAAATAATCCGGGGCCTTGAAGACCTTACCCTTTCTTTATCTGAAAATGGCACCGACCCAACCGACACTTTTCTTGATTTCGACTCGGATAATGACGACGACATTTATGTCGATTCCGACAACGAAGAGAAATTTGATGAATTTGGAAATAGAGACCCCACAAACGGCAAATATCCGTTTGAAACCCAATTGGCAATTTCCAAAATGCTGGACGAAGGCACTTCATATAAAAGGATCAGAACCCGCTTTAAAAAACTAAAAAGCGACAAAGAAATATCGAGGTTTCCGTAATTTTCATACGATTTTAAAATTATTTATTAGGATCAAAGACTACATCAAGAAGGGGGGGCACTAAATACGAAAAATTTGAAAAAATCGAACAACATGTTTTGGCGGTTTTTACGGAAGCGAGAGGTAGACATGAAGCAATTCATGACTATGATATCGCCACCATTGCCCTTTTAAAGGCACGTGAAATTGAATTTGAATTTAAGGTACGTCCCTCCTTTTTAAACACCAGAAACCGTAACCCCACTTTAGGCTTCCGCAAAATGGGTTCTGAATTTTAAAAAAAGAAACAGAATTGTTTCGAGGCGCGTTACAAAAATTGTACCAGCCACTTTTGCAGCTGATGAGGAGGAGCTCAATAAACGTGCCCATGATTTTTTGAGCAGCTTCATTTCCCGTCTAATCCGCGAAAATGTCCAACAAAATATGGTCCTTCCGATTAATTGGTCATTATTTAAAACTTATTTTAAGCTTGTCAATGGTGACCACACCGGGATTAATCTCGAAATGCCCACCCACCGTACACTTGGGGAAATGGGGTCAAAGGATATTTTAGCTGCCCATCAGAAAATTAGATCAATTACTCATTCGTTTACATTATTCCCTGTTATTTCCTGTTCCGGGGATCTTTTCCATACATTTCTGGTTTGTTTCTATGAGCCTGTTCGCCCTGCAAAATTTGAGAATGATCTTGCCGAATTTGATCGTTTATATTGTGTTTCAAGTCAATCTGGGAAAATGACTGCCGATCTTCAATTAGAATGGTTCAGAAATCATTTTATGCCTAATTCTCCACAAGGAATGTATGTTCTCCTCGATTCATGGACCGGGTTTAAGAGAAGCATTGAAGACCCCGATTTAAATGGACATTTTAATTTTGTTAAACTCCCCGAAAAAACTACCTCTCGTATTCAACCTCTAGATCGTTTTTTCAACCGACAATTTAAATCATTTCTTCGCACAATTCATGAAAAGGTACGCCGATCTTATCCAAACTATAATTTGTCTAATCGCAAATCTATCGGTCGCATATTAAATGAAATTCATTTCCAATTTTCTGCCCCAATTTTTGTCGATTTTATTCGTTATTCATGGAAAATTTCGGGGTATTTGGGCATTGTCACAATTCCACCATTTGAAACCCCGCCCCAATTTTGTTTCCGAAATTTGGATGTTTATCTCTCATGCCAAAATTGTAATTCCCCACCTTTTATTCGCTGTGCCTGGTGCAAATTGAATATTTGTTTTGATCATTTTTTGATATATCCACACCGTTGTAATATGTGATTTAAAATTGTTTGTTGTTGAATTTAAAATTTAAAATTGTTCGAGTTCGGGTCAGGGGTTCGGTACAGGAAAAAACTAATGTCAAATTCGTGATCAGCGGCCCAAAAAACCCCAGAAATAATTAAAACACAATTTTTACAGGCAAGGGGATTTGAACCCATAGCCCAAAAACCCATTTTTAACCAACCGAGCAATTCGTTTCCCTTCCTTTCCCTCTGTCGAGAATGTGCCCCGAGGCAATGAAATTCGCATTTTTGAGGCCCTGTAACTCTTGAGGCAGGCAGAATGCACCGCTAAAATTAAAAATTCACAATAGAAGTCGACCCTGCTCTATCCAATGGTATATCGTTTATAGGCATTTTCCGACTGACAGCTCGGAATGTTCCCTTGTTAGTCGATCAATTTTTTTGTTTTTTTCAAAAAATAAATTTTTTTTTTTTAAATTTATATCATTGTCTCATTTAATTTCTCAAAAAACTAAATGTATTAATTAAAAAATCTTATTTAAATCTTTTTGTTCAAAATTTTTAATTAAATTAAATTATTTCTTTTATATCATTGTTTATTATTTACTTAATTTGCACCCAAAATTAACATTTTTACAAATTTTTTAGAGACAACGTCGTGGATCTGTTGTCGCATTGGAATCGGACAAATGGCCAAATGGTCGAATACCATATGTGCTTTCGTCTGCATACAGTATAATTATATTTATATTTTTAAAAATTTAATTTATATATAATCGTTATTTTGATTGCTTAATTAGATAATTGAATAATAATTTCTAGCGCCACAACAGCGTGCAATTTTGGCGCGCTCAATTTCTGCATACAATGCCAAAACTTGCATACGGTAGTAAAATGGTTTTTTATTGCATTATTTTTTTTTTGTACAATTCAGTTTTGTTCCCAAAACATTGACGGACAAAGATTATATTGTAATCTCAAAATTAGACGGGTAAATGAATTATTTTTATTTTTATTATCATTTATTAGCTTAATTAAACAATTTGAAAAATAATCCGCTTTTTTACATTTGGAAATATTTTTCATATTTTATTATTTTGATTTAATTTAATCATCATTTTCCATTAAATAATTTTGGTATGAATTTTCTATTTATTATCAGGGAACGGATTTTATGTGCCAAAAAAGCCCCAAAATATGTTCCAAAAATTGAAAAAAATTCTCAAGAAAATAAGTGAATTTCACAAAAAAAAAGTCTCATTTTTATCAATTTCGCTAGCACAATGCTAATATAATGTTTTTTGGCGTAAATTTTTTCTCGCTTTCAAAGATTTATTTATTTTTTGGAATTTTCTTCGCTAAAAATCAAATTTTACCTTAAAGTGAAAAAAGTCAAAAAAATGCAAAAAAAAGAAAAAATTGAACATTTTTAGGAACATTTTGCCAAGAATTTGATTGCCAAAAAAAGGAACTTTTGTAAAAAAAAATTTTAATTTATTCAAACTAAATTTAACATTTATATATTTTTAATATTAATTCAAAATTAGTTTTTTTTTTTTTAAATGTTATAACCAAATTTTTTATGGGTAAAGGTGTTTTGCCGATTTCGCACGTGTTGGTGGCAAACAACAGGTGTCATTGGCCGACGAATGTATTGAATATTCAACAATAATTCACGAATTTATGCACGTCGTTGGATTGTAAAAAAAAAATAATTAAAATAGTTAAATTTAAAATATTATCTATTTTTAGTATCCATGAACATCAACGGGAAGATCGGGATGGTTTTGTACAAATTCGGTGGGAGAATGTGATCGATGGTCAGGAATTTTATATAAATAAAATAAATAATTTTTTTAGTATTTAAATTATATTTTATTATTTTTTGGTTGGGGGGGGGGAGCGTGTGTGCCGTTCAATTAAACGATTTTATTTGAACTCATTTTTTTTAAATCACTAATTCTTTTTGCATAAAATAATAAATTATTGTAAAAAGTTGAAAAATAAATAAATAACAATTTTTAAACATTTTAAATGATGCTTCATTTAAAAAAATATTTTATTTTAAGGTGCAAGTGCCGATTTTGAAAAGCTAAGTGCCATTGGATTAAGCAACTATGACGAGCCATACGATTATTTCTCAATTATGCACTGTAATAATTTTAGAAAATATAAATTTCTTTTAATTTCGTAATTTTTATTCCAAAATTGAATTAAAAATAAAATAAATAAATAAAATAAAAAATATAAATTGCCATAGATGAAAGTACGGAAGGCAGCAAAAATGGAAATCCAACAATCACAGCAAATGCACAAGCATATACAAATTTAATGGGCAAATCAACGGATTTTACTGAAGGTTGGAAAAGCATTGAAAATATATTTTATTTTTATTATTTAATTAATTTAATATTTATTAATTTTCAGCAAAGTAAAATTTTTAAATATTAATAAATATAAAAAACTTTGAATATCACCTATTTCATTGGCATATTTCAAATTTATTTTTTATAAAATAAAGAAGATATAAGAAATTAAAACTGTTTAATTCTCAAAATTTTCATTTATTAAAACAAAAATGTGAAGCTCTATATATGTTAAATAATATAAATAAAAATTAAAAAAAAAACAGAAAATTAAATTTAAATCAAATGATTTGAAAATTTATTTTAATTAATTACCTAATTTATTTTTTTTTCCTAATTTGTAAGGTGATCTGAAACGCGTAAACCGTGCTTATCGGTGCCATAACATTTTGTTACGAAGACATCCACCGGTGCCGGCTACGCCAATTATTCCATACAATGCTCAAAATTATTATAATCTCAACAATCGCCCATTGTGGACAGGATAATAATTACAAATTGATCAGAGCAGACAGCAGAAGGAATTTTTCGTGACAATTTACAAAATATTGGTGTGAAAAATGCACAAAAAATGCTTAAAAGTGCCTGAATTCCTCCGTGAAAATGCACAAAAAATGCTTAAAAGTGCCTGAATTCCTCCGTGAAAATGCACAAAAAATGCTTAAAAGTGCCTGAATTCCTCCGTGAAAATGCACAAAAAATGCTTAAAAGTGCCTGAATTCCTCCGTGAAAATGCACAAAAAATGCTTAAAAGTGCCTGAATTCCTCCGTGAAAATGCACAAAAAAATGCTTAAAAGTGCCTGAATTCCTCCGTGAAAATGCCAAAAAATTCTTTATTAGTTGGTAAAAATTTCCCATAAAAATTGCCGAGAAAATGATTAAACAAATTTGAAAAAGTAAAAGCTGAAACAGCAAAAACAAAGGCGAAATATCGAGTTTATTTTATTGCAAAAATTAATTAATGTTTTAATGTGCATTTTGCTAAAGCAGAAAATTTATGCAAAAATTATGCCGATATATTTTTATACTCAAAAAAGTCTCTCAAATTCGATAGTTGGGTTGGGGAAAATGTATATTGTTCCTTTTTTTGTTAAAAAAACATTTAATCATTTTGAAATATACAAAAAATACCAAAATTTGGGATAAGAATTTTTGGGTGTTAGGATACTTCGGAAAAAGTGCAATTATTACAGATTTTCCGTGCTTAAAAGCAACAAAAAAAAAATTGCCATAAATTTTTGAAAACTGAAAAAAATTTTCCGAAATTTTTTCATGCAAATATAAAAATTCAAGAGTTACCGTATGATACAAAGCTTATTTTATTGTTGCGTTTAGGTAAAGTTTAACGAGTTTTTGTTGGAAAATCTGTAAAAAAAAAATTGGCATTTTTTCAAAAAATTCCCGGCACCTTCAATTTTCTCAGATAGTTCACGGCACGACAGTTTTTTTTTAAATTTTTTACTCATCAATAAGGTTATAAGTTGTATGCACTAAAAAATGACAAATATGCGCATAAAAAATGCCCTACAAACCCGATAAATGTCCATCTTTGCACAAAAATAGGCTTAAAAATTAACCAAATGGCTTCTACCCTGAAAAAAATGCCAAAATTGTGAAAAAAATAGAATTGACTTTAAAAACATCAAAACTATGGCTAAGGAGCATTTTTAGATAATTGCAAAAAATTTTGATTTTCTAAATTTATATATGCAATTCCGAATTTTTAAAAATTTTAATCATATGCTAAAACCATTTTTTAAAAAATTCTTAAATTTTTCGATTTTCAAGGTTACTCAGCCCGCAAAAACAGTTTAGAATGTGAAATAAAAAGAAAAGCTTAAAGCGGAGAACAACAAAAAAAAAGTAAAAAAAAAAAAAGAAAAAACTTGGTGCAGAAGAAGAGGATGATGTAAGTGACGAAACTGAATGGGAGGTATATTTTTAAATTCCCAAAAAAGTCGATCCTTAGGGAGTGTATTTTTCATTTTTATTGCATTTGCCAAATATGCATTTATTCTCAAAAACCCCCAAAATATGCTTTTATATACCAAATCAAAAAATTTTAACACAGAAATGCTATTTTTGAGCCCATTTCTTCATGGCATATGCGCAGAAAAAATATGCAAAATTATACAATTTATAACCCCTAATTATCAATCATTGGCCCATCGATGTCCATTTGGCCAACTTTTTGCTTTTTGTTTTTGTGATCCTTCTGCGCTTCAGGAAAAAGTTGATGGTAACGCTCATTAAATTCATGGCTAGCTTCAGTGCTAAGCATTTCCATTTCTTTGTGGTGCTCTATCAAATTTTTGCCCTCCGAAAAATCCTCACGAGTCATCGATTTTAAAATTAAATCCTATAAAAATAATATTTTTAATAAAAATTAATAAACAATTGACATCTTTTATATTTTACATAAACAATTTTTACAAAAATAAGTTTTCATAAAAATTCTCATTTTGGATCGGCTAGATCAAATTTCAGCATGAAAATTGAAAATCCTTAAAATTACAAAAAACAAAAAAAAAAACAAATTTTTTTTGCTTATCTACAAAAAAAAAGCTCATCATCGGATATCACAACATTAAACGACGAAAATGAAAAACATATTCTGCGATTTATATAAAATCATATGTAAATAAATTAAGTCTATGTGTGTTAAGTCCAGGGTAGCCAAACTATGGTGATTTATCATCATTAGGGCGTGTAATTAATTATATGCACATGCATATTTTTTTTCTGGACTGCGTGAAGCCTGAAACTCACAAAAAACATGTTTTTAGTTTGGTTTGAAGCTTCTAGGCAGTACTTCCATATGCATATTTTGCATATTTTATGTGCATATTTGGGCATTTTTCAACAAATCCTCTATTAAAACGGCCCCCATCAGATAAATTGGCCTTTTGACCCCAATGACCAGAAAATTTCCCAAAAAAATCATTTTTTAGCAAAATGTTTTCAAAATGTAAGTAAAAATACAACTCAAAAATGATTTATTATACCATATTTAGCTATTTTCGAGATTTTATGCTGAAATTTAACAAATTTGAAGAGATTTGTAAAATTTCGCCCCCAATTTGGAAAAATTTATGTGCATATTTTGCAATTTTTATGTGCATATTTTGCAACTTTTGGTGCATATTTCATGCGCATATTTTAAGATTTTATGTGCATATAATTCTATGCCCTAATCATCATTTTGCTGATTTCAAGGGGACCCAATGATGATTTTTTTTTTTCAAATGAAGATTTTCAAAGCGAAAAATTGGCCTAAAATTGCCAATTTCAGCTGTTTAAAAATGGTCAAAATTTCGAATTTTCTCACGCCGGCGGGGCCTGTCTGCACCGCCAGCAGGCCCTCAAAACTTATTTTTTCATAAAAAATTGGTGCTATTTAGTGAAAACGAATTATTAGCATTTTGAAAATTTTATTGATTTTTTTTTTCTAAATGCTGGTTTTTCACCAGAAATGATGTGCTTTTTTGTTGGCCAAATGCTGATTTAAAAAAATTTTCAGTTGGCAACCCTGGGTTAATTGAATTAAAACCACCTTTGTTATGTTTAAGCCATGACTGAAAGCAATGCGAAAACTTCCCAATTTTGTCTTTTGACATTTTGGGTCGAGCAAAAATTTGGCACATTTGCCTTGGACCTCATCAATTTCATATCTGACAGCCAGTCGAAGAATGTCTTCAACATTCGTATCTGAAACAAAATCAGGGGTGGAGGGGGCTCTAAT
>SIJG01000107.1:373200-416965 GCA_023374025.1 Heterodera schachtii
AAGAAATTAAATTTTTTCTTTTTATTCATTAAGCCAAATAATTGGATGTTAATTTTTAAAAAATCATAAAAAATAAAATATATTACCAGAAATTTTATGCAAAATTCTCTATGAAATTTTTGAAATTTTCCAAAAATATATAAAAAATATGTCAATTAATGTATGGTTAAATTGCCTTTAATGATTTTAAAAATTTTTAAACGACTATATATATATATATGTAATGGTGCACCCCAAAATCACGGTTATGACCAAGAAAGTTTAACAAGATTTTTTGAAAAATTTTATGATTATTTTTTACTTTTTAAAAATTTTAAGCATTAATATTCTGATAGACAACACTTAAAGCTATTTATGACATATTAATTTAGTTGTATTTGATCAAAGTTATGAATTTTTATGTGTTACATTTTTTAGTCTAGAAATTTTTTTCAATGATTATATATATATATAATATATATATATAATTTATCTATGTTTTGAATCTCAAGTGTGCGGTGGTGTGCGGTGTTTGGCCAAAATGCTAATCACCGGCGGCTTAATTTGAAAAGTGATCCGTCCCATTCGGACAGCACAAAATTTGTTGGGTTATAAATCTTCTTTAAAACTTCATAATTGTAAAAAAAAAAATCTATCCCAAAATTGGTTAATAAGTTCTTTTTTTCTTTATTGTCAAATAATTTAATAATTCACTTAACTAAATTTAAAAAAAAATCATTTTAAATTCAAAATCTTATTTATCCCTAATCCAGAAAGCTTCCGTTTTTGTTAAATACATATTTATTGTTTATTAATCAGCAGGATAATTATGTATTAGTTTCCCATTTTCCCAGTCCATCGGACCAAATGAAAAATGCATAAAATATATAAAAAATAATAATTTGCGGAATTTGCTATAGCTTTTAGATGAGTCATTAGTCACTACCCTTCCCCAATTCCTCCCCCCCCCCCCCTCTCCATAATCTTTTGTCCATTTTTGTGGACATTCATTCCATTAGTGGGCATTGGCTGATCATAAATTTATGTTTATTAAATTTATTTTCAAAAATCATATAATTATTTCTGGGATTGATGGACGATATCTCCGATCCTTTTAAATGCCCAATTAATACACAGTGATTGCTCGAGACTGAAAAATTTGAGACCAAAACTAAAAAATGCAAGAATTTTCTAGAGATCGAGACTAGACTCGAGCATCACTGTAAATTAACCCTTTTTAAAAACACAAAAATCCGAGGAATTTCTTTACTCAAGGGTTAAGACCAAGAATCTTTTTCGTAAGAAATTCTTCTAAAAAAAAAATATTTAAAAATTTTTTTTTCTTTGTTAGCAAAAATAATTTAGATTCTTAATTATTCCAATTTAGGTATTAAAGATTTTGCATTTGCAAATCGCAATTTTCTAAAAATGAATGCTCTCCGGGCCGTCGTCGTTTTTTGCGCTCTTTTTTGTGCCGTCGTTGAGGGCGGAGTCATAAGAAAGGCGTCGGACAATTCGATGATGACGAGTAAAAAATGAATCTGAATTATTATACAATTTTTATTTTAAAAAATTATTTCCATAAAATGGGCACAAAAAAAAAGTTTTTGAATTAATTAATTGAAGAAAATTTGTGTTAATAGAAAATGAATTTAGACACACAAATGAATGCCATATTGGAAGCGACGATGCCAAAGAATCGCGCAAAGGTAAAAAAAGAAAAAAAATTAATATTTTAATGGACTGTGGGAGGGGAGGTAATTAAATTAATGAGTTCAGAGATGCTTTGAGGAATTGCCAGCAGATGCTAAGGCTTTTGCTGAATGGGTAAAGTTTGATAGGATTAAATTTAATCGGAAATAAAGGGGAGAGAGTGAGAGGGAGGGAGCGAGAGATTGGGATGAAGGATAAAGATAAAAGATAAAGGATTGAGGGGAGAGAGGGAGAGGGAACGAGATAGAGAGAGAAAGTGGGGGGGGGGGAAAGAAAGATTGAGTAATGAACAAGGAAAGGGAGAGATAGTGAGAGGGAGAAAGAGAGAGAGGCTGAAGAAAGAAAAAAATAATAGAGGACAAAGGGAGAAAAGGAAAAAGAGACCAAGGAAAGTGGGGGGAGGGCGAGAGATAAAGTAATGAACAAGAAAAGGGAGAGATAGTGAGAGGGAGAAAGAGAGAGAGCGAGCGAGAGAGAAAGGGGGGGGGGCGGAGGGGTTGGCAAGTTTAGGCGGAATTCAGGAGAAAATTTTTTATTATTTCTAAATTGGAAATAAGTTTTTATCAATGGTTTAGGTGGCTTTTCAGTTTTGGAAGTTTTCGTTGAAATGCGATGAAAAATTGGATGAGGAGCTGCTCCGCAAAAAGGGCGCTGAAATTTCGCAAAAGTGAGTAGTAGTAATCAAAAATAAATTAAAAAAAACTAGAAAATTACAAATATAATCAAATTGAAATAAAATAAATTGATTATGAAAGGGCAATTAATTAGGCTAATTAAGTAATTGATTCACCAATTGATGAACAGATACAACGCACTGGCGCAAGAGACAAAGAATTCCCTGAAACTGAACCCTGTCATTCTTTCAATGGGTAATTAATTAATTAATTAAAAATGGAAATTCTATTTCCCGTTTGAGGAGGACATTTTGAGGAGAAGGTGTTGTGCATGAATGCCATGATCAAGAAAATGCGGAAGCAGAACGGCACAACGGGTGGAGGCCACAGCAGGACACCAAGGAAATGATGATGAAGGCACTCATAACGTGGTAAAAATTTGCGGCAGATTAAAATTTATTATTACAAAATGGCCTTTTTCGGTGATTTCAAAATTTTTGAGGTTTTCGTTTATGGGAATTCCGTCCACGGCGCCAAACGCTATAAAATTTAATTTGTCATTTAAATTAAATAAATTTGGTATGACTTTAAAGCGCTTGACAATTCTCTATTAGCCTGCAAAATTTCAAAAATTTAGCTGATTGTAAGACAAAAAATTATGGTCAAAAACCTCAAAAAGCTGACTTTTCTTGGCCATTTTGGCAGCGCAAAGCCATATCCATTTTTGAAACAATCTAATTTTTTCTAATCAGACCTATTGAGTTTGATACCAAAATTGTTTTATTTGGTTGCATAAGAAAAAAAAAGTTACAACATTTTTAATTTTGGGGTGCCAAAATGTCTCTAGCCAAAGTGACTCCGACGACTCTGACCCCTTTACCCCCTTTTACAGTATGCATAAGATCGGAGTTACAATACGGGTTGGTCTACTGTATATACAGTTTGCGTTGTGCTTATATTCAATGTACAAGTATAAATCTGTTTTTTTTTTTTAGTTTTTCTGATGTATCGTAAAAAAGAAGGAAGCAAGGAAGAGGATGAGAAGAATAAATAATTTATATATTTGTGTAAAATGAATGATGTTTAAAATGAAAAATAATAAATTTGTAAAATTTGCAAAAATATAAAAATTAAGGGTAAAAGCAAAATAATTCGTTAGCATAAATTAACAAAAAAGTCAATTTGAACCCACCACCAATGGTTGGCGCCAGCCATTTTAACGTCAAACCCTATAACATTTTGATGTGTCATCCAGAAAAATTTAGCTGATTTTGGGGGGTTTTGTCAATGTTTTTAATTTTTCAAAGAAAATTTAATTTAAATAAATCTGCTCCATTTAAAAAATTTTGAATTTTTTCTCGACCAGAGCAATTGAATGGATGAATTTCTGATGAAAAAACTCAATTTGATAAAATGTAATTACTTTTTATTTTAGTTTGAATCCGATTTTGGACATACGCACAAATGTCTGGGGATCAAATGTCCCAGACGTAAGGTCCGGGGCGCAAATGTCTGGACACGCGTGAAAAAAGCTTTCGAGCTGTAAAATGATGAAATATTTTTGGGTTTTATTTTCCAATAAATTTTCATTTTTTCCAATTTTTCATTCTCCATTATTCTTTTACAGCGAATTCCAAATTGTTTCTTCCAGCTCTTCATTATAACTTGGCTAACTCCAATTTTCTTACAAATTTCGGCATAATTTTGTTGCCATTCTTTTCTTGAATATTTTTTTTTGCTTATATTCATTTTTCATTGCAATAATTTTTGAACAATTTCTATTTTTGTTCATCAGTAGAGACCGACTTTTGAGGCATATGCCTTTTTTTTCCTGCAATGTACTTTCGATATATTAAGCATAAATAACGCATTTTCCACTTGGTTTGAGGCTTCTACGTTGACTTTTGTTATGCCTTTTTTTGCCTTTTTCGGCATTTTCTTGCTTTAAATGCCTTTTTTCGCATTTTGCCGTTTTTGTGACTTTTTTTGCATTTTTTCCGAAAAATTCCATTAAAAATGGAATAAAATCGGGAAAATACATCTCTAAAAAATTACTTGAAAAATTTTCAGAAAATACACCCCTAAGAATTGAAAAAAGTTTTCAGAAAATACACCCCTAAGAATTGAAAAAAGTTTTCAGAAAATACACCCCTAAGAATTAAAAAAATTCCTCAAAAATTCATCACCAAAATTTTATTTTTTTTTCTTGATAAAAAATTTTAAGTTTAAAAATTTTCTTATTCGAAAAGATACAAACGTTTAATAATCATTTAAATAAACAAAATTAAGTTATTTGGTTAAGTTTTACGTATTTTGCTCCCTAAAAATCCTTAATAAAACTTTTTAATGCCTTTTTTGGGATTTTCGTGCCTTTTCATGCCTTTTTTCAATTTTTTCGTGCCTTTTATAGTGCCTTTTTCGCGATTTTTGGTGCCTTTTTAGTCGGTCTCTATTCATCAGTTTTTGATTTGTGGCTTTTATTTATTTGTTTTCGGGCCAGGCCGTTTTCGTACGGGCCGTTTTCGTACGAACACATGTTTTTGGACTATAACTTTTTTCTTTGCCAACCAAATTCAACACTGTTAGTATCATTCGAAAGCCCCTCAGATGCTCTATTAGCCTGCAAAATCCCAAAAAATTTCGTCAAGTTTAAAAAAAGTTCGAGCCAAAAAAGTTGGAAAATTTGGTTTTTTAAATTCTTCTGGTCCATAACTTTTTTGAACCTTAACGAAATTTTCTGAAATTTTACAGATTAATAGAGAACACTTAGGGCTATCGAATGATACCAACAATGTTGGATTAAGTTGGCAAATAAAAAAGTTATAGCCAAAAACATGGGCTCGTACGAAAACGGCCCGTACGAAAACGACCCGGACCCATTTGTTTTAGTAGACCAAATTCTTTAATCCATTCATAAATATATTGACGATTTGTCTCCAATTTTTTCACTATTTTGAATTAATTTTATTCCATTCTTTCGCTGAATATTTTCTTTCTTTTTCCTTAATTTTTTCTTTGATTTTATAATATTTTCTTATTATTTCCCGTTTCTTCTGTTCATTTGCACTTTTTCTTCCCATTTTTCTCCAAATATTTCATCAAATGACTTTTTTTCAACTTTTTATTTTCGAGTTCATTTGAAGTAATTAGGGCAATTAAAAATGAAATCAAACAGAATAACAGTAACAATATCATTTTTACGAATTTTTCCCAAATATAAATTAATTTTAAATAACAAAATTATTAATTTCAGTCGATTAAGCCTTTTTATGCACATGAAAAATTCACAATTCTCCACTGATCTCCGGTAAAAAATTGATATGAAAAAAGGAAAAAAGATAAATATATTCCTAAGAAAAATGTTTATTAAATAATTTCTTTTTTTTCTATTTTATTGATTCAAAAAGGAAAATAATTTATTTTATTTTTTTGGAAAATATGTAAAATGATAATCCAAAAGTGAGTGATTAGAAATTGCAAATGATAAAATTAATGCTTCAAGAATTCTTCCCATCCCCCTGTAGAAATTTAGTTTTAAAAAAGTCAATTCCTCACATAAAGTTACATCGAGTTTTTAATTTAAAAAATCATCAAAAATTTTCCCTTGCGCCGGAAAAATGGGTTGTCCATTTAAATGTATACTCAAAGCAATTTTTATTTAAGAAATAAAAAATCGTAAATCTACTGATTTTTTAAAAATATAATTTTTTTAAGAAAAATTCTATCAAATTGACCAAATAGTGACGATATAAAATTGGGTAAAACCCCATTTTTACTGGGCAAATCATGCACTGCTTGGCTGGCTATATTTTTTTTTTTTGCTTTTAAATGATAAAGGTAATTAAAATTTGAGGAAATTGCCATTAGAAATATTTATACAATTTATTCCCACTAAAATTTCTGTGGACTTCTTTTTAAAAGTTTGTTTGAAACATTTTACTTGTCAGTTTTTCTATAGTTTTCTTAACTCATATAATCGAGATGCTAATTAGTTCGTTTATCCAATTACGATGCCAATTTCTATCAAAAATTGGCACAATCGACAAATTTTTCAGCGAAGATCAAAGGACGAAAAAATAAGCAATAAATAACTGTTGAACTTTTTTGGCACTTTATCTTCATACAGCTCGAAAGCTATCGGGTTTAAACTTAATTTTTTTCAATCCCTGAAAGCTTAAAAAGCTATAAATAAGCGACAAAAAGTGATTGGGTTTGATAATTTGATAATCAGTAAATTTTTGAAAAAACCATCGTAATTCAAACAGCAGAATTAATGCTCTTAATCAACTATAAGAATGTGTCTTCATGATTTTAAAGCTGTTTAGGCAATCAAAACTTGAAAAAATTTTAATTTGAATCCGATTTTGGACATTCGCACAAATGTCTGGGGATCAAATGTCCCAGACGTAAGGTCCGGGGCGCAAATGTCTGCTGGACACGCGTGAAAAAAGCTTTCGAGCTGTAAAATAATTTTGGATTTTCTCTTTTTATTTTCCAATAAATTTTCATTTTTTCCAATTTTTCATTCTTCATTATTTTTTTACAGCGAATTCCAAATTGTTTCTTCCATTTACTAATTGTTCTAATGCTAACTCCGATTTTCTTACCAATTTTGGCATAATTTTCGTTCCATTCTTTTAACGAATATTTTCTTTTTTGTTTATATTCGTTTTTCATTGTAATAAATTTTTGTATAATTTCCCATTTTTGTTCATCACTTTTTGATTTGTGACAGTTCCTTTTTTGGAGACCAAATTCTTTAATTCATTGTTTGCACTTTTTCTTCCCATTTTTCTCCAAATATTTCATCAAATGACTTTTTTTCAACTTTTTATTTTCGAGTTCATTTGAAGTAATTAAGGCAATTAAAATTATAATCAAACAGAATAACAGTAATAATTTCATTTTTACAAATTTTTTAGCAAATATAATTTTATTTAATATTTATTTAATAGTCAATTAAAAGTCTTTTTATTCATTGAAAAAAAGCACAATTCTACTGATCTCCGGTAAAAATTGATGTGAAAAAAGAAAAAAAAATGATAACCTACTGATCATTTATTTAAAAGAAATATTTTTTTTTTAGTTTTTTCTATTTCTATTGGTTAAAAAAGGAAAATAATTATTTATTTTTTTTGAAAATATGTAAAATTATAATCCGAAAATGATTAAAAAGAAAATTGCAAAATCCTGAAAATTAGTGGTTTGGTTCAAGCGTTATTCTCTCGCTCCCCCTGTAGAAATTTAATTTAAAAAGTCAATCGCTCACAAAAAATTACAGCGAGTTTTGTCGAAAATAGGCACTTTCAAATAACGACCAACATTTTCGAAAAAAATGGGAATTGTTTATCATTAGGGTTGTAAATTATATGGATTAACATATTTTTTCTGCGCATATGCTATGAAGAAAGGGGCTCAAAAATAGCATTTCTGCGTTAAAATTTTTGATTTGGTGAAGCTTTTTAGTCCATATAAATCCATATTTTGGGGGTTTTCGGGAATAAATCCATATTCCGCCATTTTTGCCTTTTTAGTCCATATTTCGACCATTTTTGGCAAATTTTCACAAGAAAAATGCAAAAAAAAAAAAAAAAAAAAACGAAAAATACATACCTAAAGTTCGACTTTTTGGAAATTTTTAAAAATTACACCCCCAAAAATATGAAACTCTTGGTTTTCGTCAGTCATTTGGCATTTTTATTAAATATTTTCAGCATTTTTTGCAAACATTTCTTTATTGGCAAACTTGGAGGTGTTTTTTTATACAACGGACGCTAATAAAAATTTTATATTTTTAAATTTTAAATCCATTTTTTTGGTTGTTTATTGCATTTTTAAAGTTTATTTAAGCAAAAATTGAATATATAAACCTTTTTTGGAATTTTTGAGAGTTTAAAACATATATTTTGGTAGTTTTTAGTCCATATTTTATGTCCATATTTAGCGTTTTTTAGTCCATTTAATTTACAACCCTATTTATCAGAACTGACAAAGAGGATGAGAAAAATGAATGTTTGAAATGGAAAAATAATAAATTTGTAAATTTGCAAAAAATTATACAAAATAAACCAGCAAGTCAATATGAAAATCAACTTCCATGCCCTGGCTTTTGAAAAATTAGAATTTGACAATTAAAAAATTAAGGGGAAAATCTAAAATAATTCCTGTTAGCATAATTATAAAAGTCAATTTGAACTCACCACTAATGGGAATATGCCCACTTTGGCGCAAAACATGTTGTATTTCTTTAAATTTCTATAAAATAATGCCATAATTATTAAAAATTTTCGTATAAATTGCAAAAATTGTAAAATTTTGGGTTCCCGGTGTTTTGGTCAGCGAATGATAAAATTTTTCATTTCTTATGTAAAAAATGCGAATTTTCCTTTTCGGCACTTTTTGCATAATGTCCAATTTTGCTGGTCGCGTAAGTGTCGAGGCGCAAATGTCCGCGGCGCAACCTACGGTAAATATGACCTATGGGTTTGAGCAAATCAATTTGGGTAAACTCAGTCCAAATTTTTAAACTTGATAACATTCGATAGCTCTAAATGTTTTCTATTATTCTACATAATTTCAAAAAATTTCGGTATGTTTCAATAAAGTTATGACCAAAAATGTTCATTTATTTTATTATAAACAATAATTCTGTTGTTTGAAAATTGTTTTATTTTTTCTTCAAAAATTTGCTGACAATTAAATTATCGCATGCAATCACCTTCAATCGCTTATTAAAAGCTATTTATTACTTCTGGGATTAAATAATTTTAGAGTATGGTTGAGAAAATTTTCCAATTCTTGGGGGTGTATTTTCTAAAAAATTCATTTTTTTATCCATTTCGCTTGTAAAATTGATGCTTTTTGGGCAAACTTTTTTTTCGCATTCTAAGACTGAATTGTTTTCCGGATTTTTCCGCATAATTTAAATTTTGCATTAAAAGTTAAAAAACTCATGACTAAACATGTAAGCGGTCAAAAAATGAAAGAAATTTTTGAATATTGACATTTTTCCAAGAATTTGGGTGCCAAAAAAGTTAATTTTGTAATAGAAAGTTCATTTTTTTTTTTCAAAAAATCGCCAAAATATATGCTAGAAGCGGTCAAACTCTCAAAAATGCCTTTTTGCGCAAAAAAATCCAAAATATGTTTTTTATGTCTTAAAAAACCGGGAAGTCTGAAGTTGCCGATAAAAAAATTGTGAAAATTAAGGCGATATTTGTTAACAATTTTTTCATTTCAGAAACCCACAAAATATCGGCTACCCGACATTTGAGGACTTGACATTTGAGGACCCGACATTTGAGGACCCGACTTTTGAGGACCCGACATTTGAGGATTTGACATTTGAGGACCCGACATTTGCGGATATTCCCGACATTTGAGGACCCGACTTTTGAGGACCCGACATTTGAGGATATACACAATTTCAAAAAAATAAATGAAATTAAACCATTATAAAAAAGAGAAAAAGCCTTTCCCAAGGGCCAATGGTGAAATGTGTCAAAAAGCATTAAGGACAACCGAATAATTTCAATATTTGACAGCACCAATAAATTTAATTTGGGAGTTTAGCAGGCTTTTTCTTTCTTAATGATTTACAAGTCATCCTTGCATTAAATTTGCTCAGTCAAAAAGCAATTGAACACGATATAATGTACAAGCTGGGAAGCTCCTGTCAATCTTTGATCATTTTGGATCGCATTTAACACAAAAAGTTTGTAAATTAAAATGTATTTAAAGATATAAGAACTTTTTTGCCTTTCCCCACAAAAAATGCAATTCATTAGCGATGTGGAAATCTTTCACTCCAAAAAGGTGAAAGAGAAATCAAACCCTGCTGGAAACTGGAAGTCGTCATAAATCGAAAATTTTTGAAAAAATAAAAATATAATAAAATTTTAATAATTCATTGATTTTCATGAAATTATTCTAATGCGATTTGTTAAAAGATCTTGAGCAAGTTTTTTCAAAAATATGCATTTTTAGGGTCGGGCGGTTTTTATTTTTTTATAAGTAGCCCTAAATAAAAAGGTTCTGAGAAAATATTTTGGGCTTCTCTCGCCATAACTAACGCATAGAAAAATATGATTTAAAATTCCGGGCTCTGTTCTAAAAACAAATCTTGTCTTTGTATGTTTTTTTTTCTCGAATACTATCCCCTGAGTTGGTTCAACTCATTCAATCCACTCTCCTTTCTTCAGAACAATAATTAATGACTCTGATATTAAAAAGTATTATAAATGCATTCTTGTTTTGACTTGTGGTCCTAACAATGATTCCACATGTTAATAGAAAAAAGGGAATCTTCATGAATTACCAAAACACAAGTTCTATTTAATTAAGTAGTTAATCTTAAATTGTTTTTGAATTATGAAACTTTCCAAAATAATCAAAGATTGATAAGGGCTTACCAGCATTTGGTACAATTTATAATTTGCTTCCCTGGCCCTCGTAAAAGGCTTTTTTTCTTTTTCATAATGATATAAATAAAATTTTCATTTATTTTTTTGAAATTGTGTATATCCTCAAATGTCGGGTCCTCAAAAGTCGGGTCCTCAAATGTCGGGAATATCCGCAAATATCGGGTCCTCAAATGTCAAATCCTCAAATGTCGGGTCCTCAAAAGTCGGGTCCTCAAATGTCGGGTCCTCAAATGTCAAGTCCTCAAATGTCGCACCACGAAAAATCCTAATGGCATAAACAAATCCAAACTGATCATTCCAACGAAAAAAGAACAATTTTTATGAGCACGTCAATAATTCATAATTAAAATTGGTCGATCACTTCTTCACAATTCATTCATTCACTTCTGCTGCTGATCACTTGGGCCGGGAGTTTCGTCGAGAAGCCTAAAAAGAGAAACGCAATAATTTTGAATTTTTTGAATAAGCATTCGCTGACCCGTCCCCAATTGCGTCCTCATCAAATTCGATTATGTTCCATTGGTCATCAATTTCAAAGAAATTCGCCTCCTTTTCCCATTTTGCCCATTTGTCCGCGTCTCGCGCAATTGGACAACGAACCAACAGAAAACAGTAGCTGCCAATTCTTTTCAACACCAATTGTTCACGGGTCAATTCGTTGGTCAGATCAAAAGGCACAATGGAGTCAGCAAAAGACTTCCAAAAATAGCAAATGAAAAAAATGACATTGACGGGAGAAGAAGCATTGGCAAATGTCTAGAATTTGGATAATTGATTAAAAAATATTAAATGACAGTGTGATTTTTCGGTTGGGGAGCGGGCACGAAAATTCAAAGACGGGCACTTTTACGATTTGGTGGCCCGACGGAGCCCACTGAAAAATCACAGAGTGGGCGGGGGGGAGGAGGAAACCTTTTGGTTCGCAATTTTTTTAATTGAGCGAAAAACAAATTTTTTGTCAGGTCAGCGAACCACAAAGACCGTAAGCGTCAAATAAATTAATTAGAAAGCACCGCTTTGAAGGTTTCAATCCATGACGCAAAAATCCCATGATCCCAGATCGACGAGAAATGGAACTCCTTAGGCACATTGTCCGGACGGGGAGTGAAAAGCCATTTGGCCACCGCTTGTCCATCCGACGCCATGGCACTGTCATCACATGGAAATTCGGGAAACATATCAGCATCAGAATAGAAGACAACGCGAAGTGATGGACAATCATTGAGAATTGACGGGACGAATTGTCGCAAGCGGTGGAAAACATGTGACCGCATAAAACGAATGTTTTTTCCGATCATTGGCCAAATGTTGTGCAAAATGAACTCCAAAATGTGGTCATTCGTCGTATCGATGTATAAATTAATTGGACAAGCAGCAAAAAGTGGACGAAAACGGTGGAGAAAAGCGATGGCATTTTGGTCGATGAAGCTAAAAAAAATGGGAAGGATTGACTAGATTTTTGCGTAATTGTCAATTTTACGAGATTTTGATGCATTCAAATCCGGTGACTTTACGAGGCAATTGAATTTGCGGAATTGGCAATGCTTTTCCATCGTCATTGACAATTTCCATTTCCTTCGTGCCATTTTCTCCCATTTTGCATCGAATTTCAATAAGTTTCAGTGTCCATTTGCGCGTTTTGAAGTGTTCGTCCACGTAATAGTCAAAACGGTGGCTGATCAGCGCAATTCCGAGGCCAAGTTGAGAAGGCGCAAGCAAATCGAACACGCAAAGCCAACAATCGGCGGAAATGAAACTGAAAATTCAATTTAAAATTTGGAAAATTTGTTTTTTTATTTTTAACATTTTCTTTTTTGGTGGTTTTTTGATGCGGTCCCAAAACATCCAAAGAATGGCACAAAGGCCGACAAACATTGGCACACCGTACAGACTAAAAAATGGGAAGAAAAAGGGTAAATGTCGAGAAGAAAATGCACAAAACGTACAGAATCATTGTTGAAGGCATTGTCAGGGAAAAATTTAAAGAAAGAGACGAAAACATTTGGCGAAAGAAAAATAATGAAAATTGGCGGAGGAAGAGCAACCACTTTTATATGGTTTTTATATTTGAGTGCTAGGAAAATTTTGCTAAAATTTATCAATTTTCTTAAAACAATTTTATTTTTTTTCTAAATTTGGCACTCCCCGGCACCGCTGACCCACGAAATGCCAAACAGGGGTGAAGCGTCATGAATTCAAAAATTTGTTGTTTTTCTATTTTTAGGCTTCTCGACAAAACGCTTGGTGATCAGCAGCAGAAGTGAATGAACGAATTGTTAAGAAGTGATCGACCGATTTGATTATAAAATGAATTTGACGTGCTCATAAAAATGTTCTTTTTTTTTGTTGGAATGATCAGTTTTCTTGTGTTTGTATTCTTTAGGATAAAAATTTCAATAGGCATCGCAGGACAAATGCAATGGTAAATTTTGTGGGTTCTGTGAAAACAAATTTAAAAAGCACATTTTCTGATCATGCATCAGAGCTCAGGTTAATTATTACCAAAAATTGTGAATTTTACAATTGGGGCTTATCCGACGGTTGCATTTGAGCTTAGCTAAAAAAACAAAGGGGGGAGAGGGGGTTGGGACTCTTATGGACTTTGAGTTTTTGATAGATTTCTATGTCAAAATTATTTTTTTCTTTTTAATGAAATAAAATGGATTAAGATTCAAAAAATTATCGCAGGAGAAATTTGTTAAAAATTTTAGAGTCCTTTTCTTATATTTGATTGAGACCGGATCGGGCCGGGTTCGAATCCGGTTTTTACTAGATCCGGCAAACCGGCCCCGCGATTTTTGGAAAACTCTGGTCTGACCGGCTTTGGAAAGGCCAAGCCAGGGAACCGGTCGTTTTGAAAATGCCTCCTTGATTTTACTTATTTTAATTGAAACAGCGCAGACGATTTTTCGCTTAATTTTCGACTGTGGCTCAAAATTTTTATTGGACCACTATTCCTACACTTGATGTAAAATCAAGTCAAGCGATCAAGCCGTTAATTGATGTTAATTGAATAAGCCCTTGAGGGTGGTTTACCCACCTACAAAGTTTCATTTAATTGCACCATCACTTTAAAACTCTCCATTGTAAGTTGCAGAAAATACCGTAACCTTTCTCGAGGAGAACAGTAACCCTAGGTTGTGCCAAAGATTTCTATCTTCAAGCCCCTTTTGGTGTTCTGTTTCCCGGCAGAAGGTCAAAAAAGATGCTCTAAAAATTTCAACATATTTTCTTAATTTGTCATTTTAGTAAATTTTTTACCATTTTAAATTAAAATTATTTTCAAGTAATTATTCATTTGCATTTTTGTCGCTTTTTGAAATGCTATACATTTATTCATGACTTAATTTGTCAGCAAAATAATTTTCCCATTCCATCAGACCAAATTAAAAATGTGTAAAAAACAAATTTGTGGAATTTGCTATGGCTTTTCGATTAGTCATTCATTCATTAGTCACTACCCTTTCCCCTAATTCGCCCGTCCCCACCCATAATTTCTATCCATTTTGTGGCCATTCATCCCATCAGCAGTTGGGTAATTGGCTGACCAGAAATTTTATTTTTAATAATTATTTTCAAAAAATCAGTTTTATTTTGGGGAATAATGGTAAACGATATCTCCGACCCTTTCAGATCCCAAATTATTTTATTTGGTTTTTCTTTCTTGGCAAAAATAATTGCATTCTTAATTATTCCAATTTAGATATTAAACGATTTTGCATTCTAAAATCGCAAAATTTCTAAAAAATGAATGCTCTCCGCGTGTTCGTCTTTTTGGCCCTTTTTTGTTCCGTCGTTGAGGGCGGAGTGATAAGAAAGGCGTCGGATAATTCGAAAATGACGGGTAAAAAAAAAGAAATTAAATCAGAATTATTAATAGAATTTTAATTTAAAAAATGATTTCCATAAAATGGGCAAAATAAGTTTTCGAATTAACTAATTAAATGAAAATGAATTAAGAAATCCAAATGGATGCCATGCTGGAATGGATGATGCCAAAGCATCGGACAAAGGTAATAAATATTTTAATGGACTGTGAGAGGGGAGGCAATTAAAATGAACAAGTTCAGAGATGCTTTGAGAACATGACAGCAGAAGCAAATGCTTTTGATGCTTGGGTAAAGTTTGAAGGGATTAAATTAAATTGGAAATAAAGGGGAGAGAAAGAGAGAGAGAGAGAGGAAAGAGAGTTGGAAAGGAAATGAGAAAGGCTAGAAAGAAGGGAAAGAGAGAGAGGGAGCGAAAGAGAGAGAGAGGGAAAGAGAGTTGGAAAGCAAATGAGAAAGGTGAGAAATAAGGGAGAGAGAGAGAGGGAGGGAAAGAGAGAGAGAGAGAGGGGGAGAGAGAGAGAGAGAGAGAGAGAGAGAGGGAGGGAAAGAGAGAGAGAGAGGGAGAGAGAGAGAGAGAGAGAGAGAGCGAAAGTGGGGGGGGGGGGAGAATTAGAAAATTTTATTTTATTTAAATTCGAATACTTTTTATGAATAATGGTTTAGGTAAATCCTCAATTTTGGGAATTATCGCTGAAATGCGACGAATTGGATGAGGAACTGGTCCGCAAAACGGGAGCAGACGTTTTGAAAAAGTGGGGTGCAAATAATAATAAAAATAAATGAAAAAAACATAAAATTACTAATGATAATTCAAATTGAAATGAAAATAGTTAAATGGATTATGAAAAAGCAATTAATTAATTGGGGTAATTAATTAATTGATACACCAATTGATCAACAGATACAACGCACTGGCGGAAGAGACAAAGAATTCCTTGAAACCGTACCTTGACTTTGTTTATGGAGTGCTAGAAGGTCAAAACATTGCATATTTATAAAATATTTAAATTGGCAAAAATTAAATTTCATAAAAATTTTGCACCTCACTAGAAATTTCGAGGCCCAAACAATGGGCAACTAATTAATCAATTAATTAATTATTTCATTTTTTCCATTCCCATTTGAGAAGGGCATTTTGAGGAGGCAATTTTGTGCATGAATTCCGAGATGAAAAAATTACGAGGGCAGCAGAAAGGCACAACGGATGGAGGCCAACAGCAGAAGGACACCAGCGAAATGAAGTGGAATGCACTCAAAAAGTGGTAAAAAATTTTGGGTCATTAAAACCAGGGTAGGTCGGGACCGGGACCAAAACACGGACAATTGAGTACAACTGAGTGTCGAATTCCCGGGTTTGAACAATTTGACCGGGACCGGGAAATAACCTAATTAAAACTATTTTTACAAAATAGCTTTTTTTTCGTGGTTTCAACAATACGGGAACCGTCTCCACTTGGCGCCAAACGCTATAAAATTTTAATTTGTCATCGAATATTAAAGCGCTTGACAGTCTCTATTAGCGTACAAAATTTCAAAAAAAAATTTAGCTGAGACAAAAATTATGACCAAAAAGCGCCAAAGTGACCCACCCCGCCCGACCGACCCCGTTTTACAGTATGTGTAGGATCGTGGTGTGGTTACAGTATGAGACTGGTCTATGTGTTGTGTTTACAGTTTGTTTGGCGTTGTGCATCCGTTCAATAAACAAATTTAAATCATTTTTTTAGTTTTTCGGAATTTGTAGTGAAAATGAAGGAAGGAAGGAAGAGGATGAGAAGAATAAAGAATATTTGTGTGAAAAAAGATATAAGAAAGCGATAATAATAAACTTTGTAAAAAATTATACATTATAAATGAGGTCAATATGAAAATGAAGTTTTTTTTACAAATACAAAAACCAAGAAAAAATCTAAATAATTCCTGCTAGCTAGGGGCTTCGTTTTTTCGGCACAAAAAATCGCGAAAAGGGCAAAAAAATCGCAATTAAAGTGAAAATTTGAAGGGCATTCAAATTGGGTATATAAATAAATGCCCATTTTGGAACAGAAAGGACCACATTCAAATCTTATTTCAATTTTTCACATTCTTTCTCTATATCCTCCCCGCCTTATGAATTAAATTCTTCTAATCCGGCATTTCATTTTTATATTTTTACAATTTAATTTTATCACAAAATTTCAAATTTTGTCCTCAAATTGTCGTACAATCCAAACAAAGCGGAGAAACAAATGAAAAGCACTTCATCGTATTTTAAAAATTAATGCATACAAATTTTGAATGTTTTTGAATTTTAAAAAATGCAAAAAAAAAAAAAACTCGGTTAAGTTTTGTCAGAGACCTATCCATCCTCCCATGAATTTTACCACTTTTGGGATAAATTTTGAAATTTCAAAAAGTCAAATAAAAAAGGAAATTGAAATTTTTTGTACGTATATAAATGCCGTTTTAGAACAGAACAGACACATTCAATTCATTCTGTCTGTTCACACTCCTCGTCATTTTATCATTCTCCGATCACTTTATTCATTTTCACTTCATCCATTTTTGTTTCAAATATTGGTTTTTACTTTTCAACTATTCCAATTATACATTTTAATCTCTCTAAGTCATAAATTGTTAACCACAACAAAAATGTCGGATAATCCAAACGAAGCTGAGAAACAAATGGAAAAGCAAATGTAAATAATTTTAAAAAATGGCTCTTCCTTTATTCAAAATCAAATCCATCCGCTTTTCAGCTTTATCTCTGGCGACGGATGGCTTTGTGTTTTCGATCTGTTGCCCCCTCGCCAGCTTGGCCTCCAAATTGCGTTGATCAGCAACCGATTCGACTTTTATGTGGATGAGCATTTTAAGACGCGACGCCGAGCATTGAACTTCATCCGAATTTGGCGCAAAATTGGCGAGGATGGCAAAAAGGAGATGCAAATTGTCAATGCGCGAGGTCAACCGTTGCCAATGCCAGCCGAACCAATGCCAAACAAAGTGATCGGATTCAACGGAATCGCCATCAAGTAGAGTTGAGGCTGGAAGATGGTCACCTTTTCAGGGCAGGGCACGGCGACAAGAAATAGCCAAGTGCCACCGAGACTCAGTCGTCCAACCTTGTACAAGAAAAGCGTTCCGCTAGAGAAAATTTAAGTGGATATGTTTAGAAAGTTTGTTCTAAATAGGATATAAATATTGGCATTGGACGACTGAGTACCGGTGGCACTTGGAAATTTCAGTTCCTTTAATTCGGTTAAAATTGTTGCTTCATCTCGAAATGGCATCATTCTTCCCCAATTTTCAGTTACTTGGATCGCAATGTGATGGCATTTCTCCAACATTTTGGCCGTCTGTTCACCGCCTGTGGCACTTTGTCCATCAAAACGAATTGTGACCGCCTCCTGGAGTACATTATTCACAACATTCCGTCCTCTGCTCGTGTCCATGTCAATTCGTCGTCGTCTTCTGCTGATGATGGCCAACCGTTGGTGATCAAATGGCTTTGCTCGTCGTCCACTGGCATTTCGCCGCCCAAAGTGCTCTCATTTCGGACCAAAGAATGGACGGAAGCGATTATTAAGGAAGCCAATGAATGGACAGATTCCAAAATTCGTGAGATTAAAACGGTGCTTTTTTTGATCATTTACCATTTCGGTAATTGTAGTGATTTTGGTATCATAACAAAATGTCCGCTACAATTTTATCAAATCTCTTTGATTTTTGATTTGACGATTTCCTTCACTGTGTTTTTCGATCAGCCAAATCATTTCGAATTCAATTTGTTTGTTTTTTTTGACTGATTTTATGCACATGAAAAACAAAAACCGGGAAAAAATGGGCTAATCTGATCGAGAAGATGAATTTCTGTCCTCCGCTCACTTCCCCCACCCCCCCCCCCCCATTTTTAGGCTTTTCTGGGTGCTTCTTCTCCAGCAAATTTTTGTTGTTTTTTCCGTGAAGCGCTATTCTCGACATGCATCATAATGCGTAAGATTTTGCTCCTTTTAATAATCCGACAAAAAAATGCATTTTTTTATTTGTTTAGCTGATCCGCGTTCTGAGAAATTTACCAATGAATTGACTGGGGAACAATTGACCGTGGAATGGCGCCATGGCGACCATTTTCGACTTGTCCGTTGTCCAATTTCGCGTGATGACGACAAGAAATGGAGCCAATGGGTGGACGAGGCGATTGAGTGGCATTACGATAATCATAGTCACGGGGACAGATTTGATGGGTAAGTAAGTCCACATTTGCGTCTCCTCCAACAATTACAGCCCATTAATTTTGGCCCCCCTCTTTTTTAGGCAAAGAATTTTTTTTGGTGACCTGCGCAACCGTATCATTGTGACCATTGACGTGGACATTCTCGACGATGGGTAGGCTAAAATTTTTTCAAATTTTTACTGAATTCCATAATTTTTTCCGGCTTTTAGTTTTCTTGACGACAACCAAGCAGCATCATCAACAGAAGCAATTCCCGGTCCGAGTGGTCAACAGCAGCAGACGGAGTCGGCTTCGAACTGATGGATGATAATAATGACGACAGATGATGACGATGATAATTATAATGATAATGATGGTTAGTATTATAATGATAATGATGATTAGTGATCGTGAATATTATTTTATTTGTTGGCTGTTTTTTTGTTTCCGCTAAACAATTAAATTGCGTATTTTGATTCTGTTTTCTTTGTTTCCAACCAAATTGTGTGTATACTGTATACCCCCACCCTTTCTGTAAAGCAATAGTAAATTTCACAAATTGCTTTTTTACACATTTTGCATTTTGAATTAAGTCCGAAGGGTTGACAAAATAGAAAAATAAAAATACCAAAGAGAATTAAATAAAAATAATTAATTAAAATTAGAATAAAAATACGCCAATGGCATTAAAGCTTGATCAGAAAAGTCGGAATTTTTGTATATTTTATTTTTAACTGATTTACTTGGTTACCTATCTTTCTTCACTGATCGTTTAGTCATTGTCCAGTTCGCTTTGAGAAAAAGAAAACATTGACTATGTACATATTTAATTAAATTTAGTTTAAATTTCTCTGAAAATAATTTGGCACAAGAATACCGATAGCCCTCCTAAAATAAGTAATAAATTTTTTTGTGTTTGTTTGAACAGGAAAATCACTTAAAGCTTGGGCTTTCTTTTGAATTTTCCATAAGAAATTTCTCAAAACCTCAAAATACGAAAAAAGAGAATTTGTAGCAAAAAATTCTAAATAAATATGAAAAAGTGTAAAAAGAACAAAACCAACGATTAACAGTAAGTGCCCATTTTGGAACAAAACAGCAGACCTAACTCAAATCTCAGCAGTTACAATTTGTAAATTCTTTCTCCTCCCCCCCCCCCCCCCCTCACTATTCTCAGCCGGCATTTCTATTCATTTTTGATTTAATTTTAACTAAGCCCCGACATGTTTCGGGGAATATGAAAGTCGTAAATTGCGCTTGAAATAAGATGGAAAGTATCTTTAAATGAGTTTTTATGATTTTTTTTGTTCTGGACTTTGTCTTTTTGTGCTTTTTTAGACTTTTTATGAAATTTTCTTCCCCGACGAAGGTGTTGCTCCCCAACATTTTTTAAATTTCTCCAGCTATCCCCGACAAACTCTTTCAGGGAATTTCCTCCCTGTTCCCCGACATTTTGCTCGCCGAGGGTCGGGGCTTAACCCCAATTTTAACCACAAATATTTAAAAAATTTTAGTATTCCACTCGAACAATCCAAACGAAGCTGAGAAAACAAATGAAAAAGCATTGTAATGAAATTTTCCATTTTTTGGATATATTTTGAAATTCAAAAAGTCAAATAAAAAAAGGAAATGAATTTTTTGTAGGTATATAAATGCCGTTTTAGAACAGAACAGACACATTTAATTCATTCTGTCTGTTCACACTCCTTGTAACAATTCTTCGATATCCGATCACTTTATCTATTTCAATTAATCCATTTTTTGTTAATATATTTGTTTTTTACTTTTCAAGTATTCCAATTATACATTTTAATCTCTCTAAGTTGTCAATTGTTAACCGTAACAAAAATGTCTGATAATCCAAACAAAGCTGATAAACAAATGGAAAAGCAAATGTAATTCATTTAAAAAATGGCTTTTCTTTTATTCAAAATCAAATCCATCCGCTTTTCAGCTTCATCTCTGGCGACGGATGGCTTTGTGTGTTCGATCTGTTGCCTCCTCGTCAGCTTGGCCTCCAAATTTCGTTGATCAGCAACCGATTCGACTTCTATGTGGACGAGCATTTTAAGACGCGACGCCGAACATTGGGCTTCATCCGAATTTGGCGCAAAATTGGCGAGGATGGCAAAAAGGAGATGGACATCATCGATGCGCGAGGTCAACCGTTACCAGTGCCGACCGAACCAATGCCAAAGAAAGTGATCGGATTCAACGGAATCGCCATCAAGTAGAGTTGATGTTTGGGAAAATGGTCACCATGTTCAGGGCACGGCGACAAGAAATATCCAAGTGCCACCGAGAGTCAGTCGTCCAACCTTTTACAAAGACTCAGAAAACGCTTTTCGCTAGATGAAATTTAAGTGGATCATGTTTAGAAACTTTGTTCTAAATAGGATGTAAATATTGGCATTGGACGACTGAGTCCCGGGGGCACTTCGACATTTCAGTCTCGGTTCCTTTAATTTGGTTTAAATTGTTGCTTCACCCTCAAATGGCATTATTCTTCCCCCGTTTTCAGTTACTTGGACCGCAATGTGATGGCATTTCTCCACCATTTTGACCGTCTGTTCACCGCCTGTGGCACTATGTCCATCAAAACGAATTGTGACCGCCTCTTGGAGTTCATTCTGCGCAACATTCCGTCCTCTGCTCGTGTCCATGTCAATTCGTCGTCGTCTTCTGCTGATGATGGCCAACCGTTGCTGATCAAATGGCTGTGCTCGTCGTCCACCGGCATTTCGCCGCCCAAAGTGCTTTCATTTCGGACCAAAGAATGGACGGAAGCGATTATTAAGGAAGCCAATGAATGGACAGATTCCAAAATTCGTGAGATTAAAACGGTGCGTTTTGATCATTTACCATTTCGTTAATTGTAGTGATTTTGGTACCATAACAAAATGTCCGTTTTGGTTTCAGCAAAGCTCTTTGATTTTTGATTTGACGGTTTCCTTCACTGTGTTTTTCGCTCAACCAAATCATTTTGAATTCAATTTGTTTGTTTTTGACGGATTTTAGGCGCATGAAAAACGAAAACCGGGAAAAAATTGGCTAATCTGATCGAGAAGAATGAATTTCCGTCCTCCGATCATTTTCCCTCTCCCCATTTTTCCATTTTTAGGCTTTTCTCAATGCTTCTTCTCCAGCAAATTTTTGTTGTTTTTTCCGTGAAGCGCTAATCTCGTCATGCATGATGATGCGTGAGATTTTGCTTCATTTTTAATAATCCGTCAAAAAAATGCATTTTTTTATTTGTTTAGCTGATCCGCGTTCTGAGAAATTTACCAATGAATTGACTGGGGAACAATTGACCGTGGAATGGCGCCATGGCAACCATTTTCGACTTGTCCGTTGTCCAATTTCGCGTGATGACGACAAGAAATGGCTCAAATGGGTGGACGAGGCGATTGGGTGGCATTACGATAATCATAGTCACGGGGACAGATTTGATGGGTAAGTAAGTCCACATTTGCGTCTCCTCCAACAATTACAGCCCATTAATTTTGGCCCCCCTCTTTTTTAGGCAAAGAATTTTTTTTGGTGACCTGCGCAACCGTATCATTGTGACCATTGACGTGGACATTCTCGACGATGGGTAGGCTAAAATTTTTTCAAATTTTTACTGAATTCCATAATTTTTTCCGGCTTTTAGTTTTCTTGACGACAACCAAGCAGCATCATCAACAGAAGCAATTCCCGGTCCGAGTGGTCAACAGCAGCAGACGGAGTCGGCTTCGAACTGATGGATGATAATAATGACGACAGATGATGACGATGATAATTATAATGATAATGATGATTAGTATTATAATGGTAATGATGATTAGTATTATAATGATAATGATGATTAGTGATCGTGAATATTGTTTTATTTGTTGGCTGTTTTTTGTTTCCGCTAAACTATTGAATTTGCTCATTTTGTTTCTGTTTTTTTTGTTTCCAACCAAATTGTGTGTACTGTATACCCCCACCCTTTCTGTAAAGCAATAGTAAATTTCACAAATTGTTTTTTTACACATTTTGCATTTTGAATTGGCAAAATGGGAATACAAAAGAGAATTAAATTAAAATAATTAATTAAAATTCGAATAAAAATACGCCAATGGCATTAAAGCTTGATCAGAAAAGTCGGAATTATTGTATATTTTATACATATTTAATTAAAGTTGGTTTAAATTTTCTCTGAAAATAATTTTGCACACGAATACCGATAGCCACCCCACCCGGGTCCACTGCGTTTCGGCGCCGCGTTTCGGCGCCAGCCCAGTTTTTGGACTATACATAACTTTTTTCTTTGTCAACAAAATCAAACATTATTGGTATCATTCGAAAGCTTTTCAAATGCTCTATTAGCCTGCAATTTCCAAAAAATTTCGTCAATTTTGAACAAATTTATGGCCATAAAAGTTGGGAAATCTGGTTTTTTAAGTTTTTCTGACCATAATTTTTTTTGAACCTTTACATAATTTTTCAAAATTTTGCAGGCTAATAGAGGACATTTACTGCTTTCGAATGATATCAACAATGTTTGATTTAGATGACAAAGAAAAAAGTTATGTATAGTCCAAAAACTGGGCTGGCGCCGCCGAAACGCGTGTGTCCCCCCACCCCCCAGAAAAAATAAATAAATAAAATTTTTTTATGTTTGTTTGTACAAAAAAATCTCTGAAAGCTTGGGCTCTCTTTTGAATTTTTCATCAGAAATTTCTCAAAATACGAAAAAATGAGAATTTGTAGCAAAAAAATTCGAAATAAGAATGAAAAAGTGTGAAAAGGACAAAACCCAGCGATATACAGTAAATGCCCAATTTTGAACAGAACAGCAGGCCTCATTTACCTAAATCTGAGCAGTTAAATTTTGTAAATTCCCCCCCCCCCCCCTCCACTATTGTCAGCCGGCATTTATTTTCACATTTTTTGATTTAATTTTAACCACAAAATTTCAAATTCTTTTTAGTATTCAACTCGGACAACCCAAACGAAGCTGAATTGTGAGAAAACAAATGAAAAGCAATTGTAAAAAACCAAAACAATGACAGATTTTAAATAATCATAAAAATTTTTGATTTTTTAAATTTATATATGCAAAGTTTGAATGTTTTTTGATTTAAAAAAATGAACAAACACTCGATAAAGTTTTGCAAAATTTTTTTTGTATATAAATGCCGTTTTACAACAGAACAGACACATTCAATTTCATTCTGTCTGTTTACACTCCTTGTAACAATTCTTCGATATCCGATCACTTTATCCAATTTCAATTAATCCTTTTACTTTTCAATTAATCTTTTTACTTTTCAAGTAAGTATTCCAAAATGTCGGATAATCCAAACAAAGCGGAAAAACAAATGGAAAAGCAAATGTAAATAATTTTTAAAAAATGCTCTTCCTTTATTCAAAATCAAATCCATCCGCTTTTCAGCTTCATCTCTGGCGACGGATGGCTTTGTGTTTTCGATCTGTTGCCCCCTCGTCAGCTTGGCCTCCAAATTGCGCTGATCAGCGACCGATTCGACTTCTATGTGGACGAGCATTTTAAGACGCGACGCCGAACATTGGGCTTCATCCGAATTTGGCGCAAAATTGGCGAGGATGGCAAAAAGGAGATGGACATCATCGATGCGCGAGGTCAACCGTTACCAGTGCCGACCGAACCAATGCCAAACAAAGTGATCGGATTCAACGGAATCGTCATAAAGTAATGTTGAGCTGGAAGATGGTCACCATTTTCAGGACACGGCATCAAAAATGAGACTGAAATATCCAATCGAGACTCAGTCGGTCGTCCAATGTCATACAAAAAACAAGAAAATTCATTTTTCAAAACTGGAAACTTGTGGATGATATTTAACGGATCCCGTCAGTTCGGCCCCAACACGTTTCGGCCCCAGCTGGATTTCGTTTATAACTTTTTTCTTTGTCATCCAAATCCAACATTGTTGGTATCATTCGAAAGCCCTTCAGATGCTCTATTAGCCTGCAAATTTCCAAAAAATTTCGTCAATTTTGAACAAATTTATGGCCAAAAAAGTTGGAAAATCTGGTTTTTTGAGTTCTTCAGGCCATAATTTTTCTGAACCTTCACAAAATTTTTCAAAATTTTGCAGGCTAATAAAGGACACTTAGGGCTCTCGAATGATACCAACAATGTTGGATTTGGATGACAAAGTAAAAATTTATAAGCGAAAACCCGCTGGGGCCGAAACGTGCTGGGGCCGAACTGACGTAGACCGATATTTAAGCACTTTGTTTTAAAAGGATTCCAATATTGACACTGGACAACTGAGTACCGGTGGCACTTCGACATTTCAGTCTCGGTTCCTTTAATTTGGTTCAAATTGTTGCTTCACCTCTAAATGGCATCATTCTTTACCCCATTTTCAGCTACTTGGACCGCAATGTGATGGCATTTCTCCACCATTTTGACCGTCTGTTCACCGCTTGTGGCACTTTGTCCATCAAAACGAATTGTGACCGCCTCCTGGAGTACATTCTTCACAACATTTCATCCTCTGCTCGTGTCCATGTCAATTCGTCCTCGGCTGCTGCTGATGATGGCCAACCGTTGCTGATCAATTGGCTGTGTTCGTCTTCCCCTCGGGCGCCGTCTGACGCTGAAATTCCGCCGAAAATGCTCTCATTGCAAGCCAATGAGTTGACCGAATGGATACCAAAGCGGATTAATGAAATCAAATCGGTGCGTTTTGATCACTTTACCTTTTGTCGATGTTCATTTAGACTACCCCCCCCCCCTTCAATTTTAGGCATTTCTCAGTGCTTCTTCTCCGGCAAATTTTATCATTGTCATTCGAGACCCTTGGGCGGATTATGTCGATGCGACACATGTGACGGGTGTGATTTTTGATCACAATTTTTTGAAATATTTGTTTTTTGTTCCTTTTTGTTTTTAGATTGGGACATTAAGCATTGGCACAACAAAAAGACTGGGGAGCAATTGACGTATAAAAGGAGTGGGCGTGATCGGCTTTTGCTGATCCGTTGTCCGATTTCCCGGGATGAGCAGAAATGGGCCCAATGGGAGTGGGAGGCAATTGGATGGTTTTTCGATGATTCACGTTGGCTCGAGAGTCCTCTTTTTCGGTGGCATTTTGATGACCAGCGCAACCGTATCATTGTGTCAATTCCCGACGAATACACTCTCGGCGATGGGTAGGGAGGAATTTTCCAATTTAAAATTACAATAATTTTCTGCTTTTAGTTTTCTTGACGACGACCAAGCAGCATCAACAGAAGCAATTCCCGGTCCGAGTGGTCAACAGCAGCAGACGGAGTCGGCTCTGAACTGATGGATGATAATAATGACGACAGATGATGACGATGATAATTATAATGATAATGATGATTAGTATTATAATGATAATGATGATTAGTGATCGTGAATATTGTTTTATTTGTTGGCTGTTTTTTTTTTGTATCTTTTCAACAATTAAATTGCTCATTTTGTTTCTGTTTTCTTTGTTTCCACCAAATTGTGTGTACTGTATACCCCCATCCTTTCTGTAAAGCAAAAGCAAATTTCACGAATTGTTTTTTTTACACATTTTGCATTTTGAATTAAGTCCGAAGGGTTGGCAAAATGGGAATACAAAAGATAATTAAATAAAAATAATTAATTAAAATTAGAATAAAAATACCCGAACGGCATTAAAGCTTGATCAGAAAAGTCGGAATTTTTTATATTTTATTTTTAGCTGATTTACTTGGTTACCTATCTTTCTTCACTGATCGTTTAGTCATTGTCCAGTTTGTGCTGGGAAATAAAAAAAAACAATGACTAAATATTTAATTAAATTAGGTTTAAATTTTCTCTGAAAATAATTTGGCACCGATAGCCCTCCTAAAATAAGCAAATAAAATTTTTTTGTACAGGAAAATCACTTAAAACTTGGCCTTTCTTTTGAATTTTCCATAAGAAATTTCTCAAAACCTCAAAATACGAAAAATGAGAATTTTTAGCAAAAACTTCTAAATAAATAAGAAAAAGTGTGAAAAGGTCAAAACCCAGCGATATACAGTAAGTGCCCATTTTGGAAAAAAACAGCAGGCCTAACTCAAATCTCAGCAGTTAAATTTTTAAATTCTTTCTCTCCCCCCCCCCCCCCCTCACTATTCTCAGCCAGCATTTTCATCCATTTTTTGATTTAATTTTAACTAGGGTTAAGCCCCGACATTTCGGGGAATTACGAAAGTCGTAAATTGCACTTGAAATAAGATGGAAGTATCTTTAAATGAGTTTTTAAGACTTTTTGTATGAAAATTTCCTCCCCGACAAAGGTGTTGATCCCCGACATTTTTTAAATTTCTCCGGCTATCCCAGACAAATTTTTTCGGGGAATTTCCTCCTCGTTCTCCGACATTTTGCTCCCCGAGGGTCGGGGCTTAACCTTAATTATAACCACAAAATTTAAAATTTTTTGTATTTCTCTCGGACAATCCAAACGAAGCTGAGAAAACAAATGAAAAAGCAATTGTAATGAATTTTACCACTTTTGGATATATTTTGAAATTAAAAAAAATTGTCAAATTGAAATTTTTTGTAGGTATATAAATGCTGTTTTAGAACAGAACAGACACATTCAATTCATTCACTCTGTTGACATTCCTTACCATTTTGTCATTCTCCGATCACTTTATCCATTTTCACTTTATCCATTTCACTTAATCCTTTTACTTTTCATGTGTTCCAATTATACATTTTAATCTCTCTAAGTCGTCAATTGTTAACCGTAACAAAAATGTCTGATAATCCAAACAAAGCTGATAAACAAATGGAAAAGCAAATGTAATTCATTTAAAAAAGAGTGTCGGCACTTATTTACTTTGCTGAAAAAATTAAAAACATAGGCGGCAAATTTTTTGTCCAATCCCGCTGCGGGATCCGCAAGTTCTAATTTCCAGGCTTTATTTTCTTTAAAGCGATTTCTTTAAAAATTTTCTAAAATTTTTGGGATAATTATTATCTCTCTTAATTACTCAACCAAATTACATCAAAATGCCACCAACAAAGTTTACATAAATTAAACAGACAAAGTGTCAAACTTTAAAGCAAACGTATCGTCGCAAAAATTGTATTAAAAACATAAAAATTTTCTTCTGCGGTTGTCTGTTGTCCAACAGTGTCATTCTCGCAGAAAGGTACCGTAGCCCTTTCTTCAGCACAACAGTAACCCTAGGACGTGCCAAAGATTTGTGTCTTCAGGAGCCTTTCAGAATTACTAACGACAAACGACAGAGACAAACGACAAACGATATATTTGTCGTTAGTGAATACTGAGGGTCCAGGCGGGTCCATTAACATTCCCAATTTGGTAGCGGTGTTGTCAACAATCATTTATTCAAGAGTATTATACAATTGGATGGACCGCCTCTTCCCGATTCGCAGTCGGGACAGAGACTGATCGTGGGGAGAGTGGGGAAGGGGAAAAGAGTTGGATTAAAGGGACCGCCCCAAGGCAACAATTGGTTATGTCATATGTGATTAGGGGGTGGTGATTGGGACAATGGATTACAAAATGATTATGATGTCATCGAGGGACCCCAAAATTTTCGACCCCGAAAATTACAAAAATGAAAAATATGTTGCATTTTTTGAATTTTGATTTAAAATTTTGATTAATAATTTTTGGTTATTTGAAATTTAAAAAAAAGTAATTAAATGCAACATTAATTAACAAAGTCCAGCTGTTGTTTTTTGCCCTTTTCATTGCCATTCATTGCCATTCATTCATCATTGATCGCGATGTGCATGGGGTCGTCCAGTCCGCACGATGAATGTGTCCTCTGCCTCTTGGTTGCCAATTGCCTCTTCCGCTTCCGTGCTGGTAAAAGCTTCCGCCACGTCCTCGTCCGCGTCTGTTCCAAGAATTTTCCTGCCACTGTCGGTTCTCTCCCTTCCTCTCAATTAAACCCAAAACATTTTGCACTTCTTCGTTGATTGACAACGCCATTTGTCGTATTTCTCCCAACTTTTTGATCACCACTTCATTTCCATTTCCTTCACTTTTCCACCCATTGCCCAATTTCTTTCCTTCCGGAGGAATTTCTTCTCCTCGTCTCTCCACAATATCCATTTCCGCCGAATTTATTTCCGCTTTTAATAGGCGAAATGGATTCGTCGCTTTTTTCGGCTTTATCATTTCCGATCCATTTTCCATTTCGGTTTTTGATTTTGCTCTGTTTAAACAAGACTCAAAAAATCCGAATTTCTCGGTTTCTTGCCCTTTCAGAGGCTCGTACAGCATTTGCTCCTCTTCTTCGAGATTTAAATAAATCTCAACATCCACAAGCACTTGCCGAATTCTTTGTTTTTCTTTTCTTTCTTCCATTTCTTCATTACTTTCACCAATTCCTTCCTTTTCTTCCAGATTTTGGACTTTTTTAATTTTATTCATGACCATCGCTTTTTCCTCTTCCATTTCATCAGTTTTCCTTTTTTCGGCCTTTTTCTCTTTTTTCATTTTCGCCAAACTCTTTTTCAGTTTTGTCACTTCCTCTTCCAGTCTTTTTTGAGTCCTTTTTGCTTCCTCCTCTTTCATTTCCTTTTTCAATTTTTCCACTTCTTTTTCAAATTTCTTTTGAGATTCGCTGTTTGCTTCCTCTGCCTCTCGGATTTCCTCGACTATTCCCATAATTTCGTTGGATTCTTCCCTTCCAATTTCTGTCATTATTTCCTCCATTTTCATTCCAATTTTGTTCCAATTGTTTTGGTTAAGCGGGACAAAATTTGAATTTCTCGGACCAAAATTTGTGTTTCTCGGATAAAATTTGTTAAAATTACGTGCTCTCTGCCCTCCTCTGTAATTATTTTCTCTTCCACGATTCCAAGAATTTCCGTTTTCAAAATTGTTACGCCAAGAACGGTTAACAAATTCTCTTTGGTTTTCGTTTTTCCCATTATTTTGACTCGAAATTACACTTATTTGCTCCCTTATCTCATTTATTTGCTGTTTAATTTCATCTCCCTTTTCATCATTTGCAAGTTCTTCCCTTGCTTGATTAACTTCTTTAGCCATTGAAATTGCTTCAACAAGCGTTTTTGGCTTTTTCATAAAAAATATTTTCCTTTTTAGGAAAGTCGGAAGTCCATTTAAAAAATAATGCACACTCTCACATTCTCGGGCCTCGCTCGTGTAATTTGGGTCGGGGGAAGCCTGTTCCACCAACTCACGAATTTTATTGGCATATTCTGTTATGCTTTCATGGCCCATTTTTGCTCTGGCCAACAATTTTTTTGCCCACATTGGACCGTCAATCTTTTTTGTTTGATCCGCCATGGCATTTGTTAAATCTCGCCATGTTTTCTTTTTATCTGGCGGAATATTTAGAAAAAGCTCTTTGGCTTCTCCCTCAAGGAATAATGGGAACATTCGGACGCAGTCCGTGGCATGCCAATTGCTGGCAGTGGCCATTAAATTAAATTCTCGTAAGAATTTGAAAAAGTCGCCTGTAGCATCATATTTCGGTGTTTTTACCCCCGCTGGCAAATTTGTTGCCGGTTTATTTGCCAATTTATCTTCCAAATCATTCACCTTTAATTTTAAAGCCTCAAATTTCACCTCCAAATCATCAACATCCACCATTTTTTGTTTTTTTCTTCCGATGTGAACTTTATCTTTTTCACTTTCCAAAGTCTCTTTTTCTCTTCTTTTTAACCCTCTTTCTTTTGTCCTTTTTTCCCTTTCGGCTTTGCTTTGATCTTTATTTTTAAATTTGCTTTCCAAATATTCAGGGACTGATGAGTGACTCAGTTTTGACAATTTTTATGTATTTATTTTGATAATTATTCAAATGTCTTCGCCCACCAACGTTTTCAACGGCACACTTCTGTTCGACGCAACGGCACTCTTCTGTTTGACACAACGGCACACTTCTGTTCGGCACACTTCTGTTTGAAACTGCTTGATTTGTCGACAATTGTAGAAAGTGATTGGAGACGAAGAAAATGATCTGACTAGGTCAAGCTGAACCCCTTTTATTTTAGTCATCCTTTTGTTAATCACATTTTTTGTCACATTTTATTAATCATCCTTCTCTTATTTTGTGCATATCACATTTTTTCTTTAATTAGCTTAATTAGCTTGGATTTATTTTTATTTTTGGGTTGGCCAACCGTGTGACCTTGTGACTGGCCACTAATTATTCGTCACTTTTTCTCATTAATCACTTTCTGTTCAGCTTATTAACCAATCAGCCCTAGAGTCCCTGCCTTAGCGCTTTAGGCTAGGACAATTCACCAAAATTCGCCTGATCATTGCTCTCCGGCGTTGGTCTTTTGTCGTCTCTCTCTTTTGAGAGGGGCAAAAACATATCATTTGAATTGAATGTTTGAAAGGAAAAAAATAATAATAATTTGGTGCAAATTTTGTTGGACAAAGGAATTACTGCAAATTTGTGAACTATGTAATAATGTGTGCAGGTGCAAAAAGTGCTTTAATTTCTCCAATTGAGCAGTCCGCTGTTCATCGCAGTTCGTCATTTGTGGATTTTTTCTTTGCCGTTTCTCTCTCACATTATTTCCATTTATTTTTTTATCAATTATTTCCATTTTAAATTTCAAAATGTACCACGTCACTTGGGAACTGCAAGCAAATTGCAAAATTCCTTGCGCTTTTCCGAATCGCTGCTGGGAACCATTGCATTTCGACAACCCTAACATTTGTTTGGGGGCTTCCGTGGACCCTAACAATTTCACCAATTATTTTTCGCTTCCGGCATTCCAATTTGTGCTGATTTTGCTTGCCCAATTGTTTTTTGGCCTGCTTCTCGGCTTTTTCCTCGCCTTCTTTCTCTGTTTTTTGTGTTCTGGCCGACTTTCTCGTCGTTCTTCGAAAAATGTAATGATTGGGGAGGATTTTCTTTTATTTTTAAATTTTCCAAATTTTCCATTCGCTCAGCGTGCCTTCGGCGATCGTTCGTTGCCCAACATTTTGCGCCACTCTTTGCGCTCTGGGGCTCGTAAGAATGCCTCATCGTTGGCTATTGTGAGCACTCTCATTGGCAAAATTTAATTGATAAACCCTTTTTCTTTATTTAGTTTGTTTCGGAGTCCTTTGTTTGAGTCTTGGCAATGATGGATGTTTGCCATTGGCAATTTGTTGCTTTAAACACTTTCTCTTTTTTTTTTGATCATTTTTTATTTCCATTCCGTCATTTAAATTACTTTTAATCCTTACAATTTTGCTCTCTTCCTTTTTCTCATAATTTTCCATTCATTTCACTTCCTTTTCTTTTTGCATTGGCTGGACTTGTTAAAATTTTTCATAATTATTTTATTTTTCCAGTAATTAATTTAATAATAAAAAAATTTTGTATGATACAGTATTTACATGTACAGTCTCTGTCCTTAGGGCGGGACCTCCATGAATACTGAGGGTCCAGGCGGGTCCATTAACATTCCCAATTTGGTAGCGGTGTTGTCAACAATCATTTATTCAAGAGTATTATACAATTGGATGGACCGCCTCTTCCCGATTCACAGTCGGGACAGAGACTGATCGTGGGGAGAGTGGGGAAGGGGAAAAGAGTTGGATTAAAGGGACCGCCCCAAGGCAACAATTGGTTATGTCATATGTGATTAGGGGGTGGTGATTGGGACAATGGATTACAAAATGATTATGATGTCATTAGTATACGCCGTTTGTCGTTTATCATCAATCAGAATTAAAAATTTTGTCGTTTGTCGTATGTCACCCGAAATTTGTCGTCTAAAATTAGGCGTTTGTCGTTTGTTTCTAAAATTCTGATTTATTTTTACGACAAACGTCAAATTTCAGACGACAAACGCCAAATATTTGGGGGGCGCCCAACACCACCCCTCAAATTTGTCGTCTGAGAAGTGTCCCAAAAAGGCACACAAATATTTTCATCCAAAATTCATAAACTGAACTCCATTATTTCACAATTCTCCAAAAGTATTCTCTGTAAAATAAATAAATTTATTTCTTCGAATTTTTATTTATTTTCTGTTTTTTTCTAAAAATGAAATTGAAATTTTGATTCAAAACATTGGCGAAAAAATGCAAACGATTTCCGCCACTAATCACCCCTTAACTGTCCAACAGAAAATTCTAATTACTCTTCGTTTTTACGCAACAAACGACTTCTATCACAGTATAGGAGATACTCAAGGTAAACGGCTTTTGAAACCGGAAATATTTAAATCTAAAGCCCATCTCGAGATACCGTAATGAAAGTGATCAAAAAAACATCTCTCGTCATTGTCGAGCAATATTCACCGACAATTAACTGGCCGGAAAATGAATTTGAGTGCCGACAAATCGCACAAAAATTCAGTCGAATAGCAAAACCTTATGGAATGCCCAATGTGGCAGGTTGCGTCGACGGCACTCTGGTTGACATTGTTGCTCCTGCCAATAGCGGTGGTGTTTTTGTTGCTTGACACCGAAGAACTGCTTTGAATGTATTGGGTGTCTCAGATGGAGGTGCCGAAAAAATTAAAGCCAATGAAATGTGTTATATTTAAGGAAAAAAATTTCTGTTTGTCAGTGCAAAATTCCCGGGAGCGGTTCATGATTCAAAAACCCGACAGTCTCCGCAACTGTGTAAGTGCATGTGCTGCTTTACAAAATTTTATAATGGACAGCAGACAGCAAGAAGAAAATGATGATGTTAATTATGAAGAAATCGAACTTCTTCCTACGGAAAGGCCATTCCTTGAGGCTGAAGTTGTTGGCTTAAACGCTCAAAGACACAGAGTTAATGAAAAATTGAAGCGTTTAAACGTTTTAACAATTTGTGAATTATTCTGTTTAAAATTCATTGAATTTAACAGTTGAGAAATTATAAAATAATTGACCAAAAATTTTTGGAGGAAAAACAATAATGGATTAGTCAACAAATGCAATTTTTAACAACTCTACACAAGCTCATTGATCACTCTTTGTTGGCCGAACAGTTTTCTTAGTTCCCCCAAAATTTGCCCAAAAGTTTTGACAAACATATTTATTATTTACTTTCATCAAATTTGAGAACAAACGACAAATTACTCTGCAAAATTTGGCAATTCTGATTGGACGACAATTCGGACGACAGAGACAAACGACAAATGGCAAAACGATATATTTGGACGACAAACGATATATTTTTTTGTCGTAACGACAAATTGGGAGACAAACGACAAATTTGTCGTTTGTCGCTCGATTTGTCGTTTGTCGTTGGTAATTCTGAAAGGCCCCAGTCCCCTTTTGGTGTTTCGTTTTCCCGGCGGAAGACCAAAAAGAGGCGCTAAAAAATTTCAACACATATTTCTTAATTCGCCATTTCATTAAAATTTTACCATTTAAATTAAATAATTTTTATTTTTTTTCAAAATACAATTACTATCCATTAATTAATGGTTTAATTTAGGGTAGGTCGGGACCGGGATTTTTCGGGCTGAAAAACCGGGACTTTTGGGCTGGAAAAATCGGGAAAAAGCCGGAATGGAATTTCCCGGTCCCGGTCAAAACTGGTCAAAACTGGGACTTAGGTACTCAGTTGTCCGTGTGTTGGTCCCGGTCCCGACCTACCCTAATTTATTCATCAGAATAATTCTTATGTATTATTTCCCATTTTCCCAGTTCATGTTCATCAGACCAAATTAAAAATGCATAAAAGTGTAAAAAAACAATTTGTGGAATTTGCTATGGCTTTTCAATGAATGATTGATTCATTAGTCAACTACCCTTTCGCCAATTCGCCCGTCCCCTCAAATCATTTTCTATCCATTTTTTGTGGCCATTCACCCATCATAAATTTATAAATTTTATTTTCAAAAATCATTTAATTACTTGGGGAATGTTTGACGGATACCTCCGAATCCTTCAGATCCCCAATTAATACATAGTGATGGCTCGAGACCGATAAATTCGAGACGCCGGTTCCGTCTCAAATATTTTTGGACCCAAATTTTTTTAAATTTCAGAATGTAAACAGAAAGTTGAGATATAATTAACAGTGCTGCCAAAAAAATAGTAAATTTCACAAATTGTTTGTTTTTTACACATTTTGAATTAAGTCCGAAGGGTTGGCAAAATGGGAATACAAAAGAGAATTAAATAAAAATAATTAATTAAAATTAGAATAAAAAAACCCCAACGGCATTAAAGCTTGATCAGAAAAGTCGGTTCGGAATTTTTTGTATATTTTATTTTTAGTTGATTTTATTTGGTTACCTATCTTTCTTCACGGCATCCCCACAAAGTGTCCAAGCCACGAAATGTCCAGAAGAGTAAAAACCCACGAAATGTCCAAAAATTTTCAAAATATATAAAAACAAAATTAGTCTAATTTGGTGTTTTTAGGGTTTTCGGGGTCGTTGAATATGAATATAACCTTTATATTACCCCTTGCCTAACCTTAGGCCCATCGGAACAATAAAAAAAACTCAAATTCGAGACTTGGACACTTCGTGGCTTGGACAATTTGTGGGTCAGCGTTCTTCACTGATCGTTTAGTCATTGTCCAGTTCGTTCTGGAAAATTTAAAAAAAAAGACTAAATATTTAATTAAATTAGGTTTAAATTTTCTCTGAAAATGATTTTGCACCGATAGCCCTCCTAAAATAAGCAAATAAAATTTTTTTGTACAGGAAAATCACTTAAAACTTGGCCTTTCTTTTGAATTTTCCATAAGAAATTTCTCAAAACCTCAAAATACGAAAAATGAGAATTTTTAGCAAAAACTTCTAAATAAATAAGAAAAAGTGTGAAAAGGTCAAAACCCAGCGATATACAGTAAGTGCCCATTTTGGAAAAAAACAGCAGGCCTAACTCAAATCTCGGCAGTTACTTTTGTAAATTCTTTCTTCCCCCCCCCCCCCTCACTATTCTCAGCCAGCATTTTCATCCATTTTTTGATTTAATTTTAACTAAGCCCCGACATGTTTCGGGGAATATGAAAGTCGTAAATTGCGCTTGAAATAAGATGGAAAGTATCTTTAAATGAGTTTTTAAGACTTTTTTTGTTCTGGGCTTTTTCTTTTTGTGTTTTTTTTTAGACTTTTTATGAAAATTTCCTCCCCGACTAAAGTGTTGCTGAATTTTTTCCCCGTTCCCCGACATTTTGTTCCCCGAGGGTTGGGGCTTAACCATAATTTTAACCACAAAAATTTAAAATTTTTAGTATTCCACTCGGACAATCCAAACGAAGCTGAGAAAACAAATTGTAATGAATTTTTACATTTTGGGATATATTTTGAAATTTAAAAAATTGTCAATTAAAAAAGGAAATTCAAATTTTTTTTGTATATAAATGCCCTTTTGGAACAGAACAGACACATTTAATTCCTTCTTCTGTCTGTTCACACTCCTCGTCCTTTTTCATTCTCCGATCAATTTATCCTTTTCACTTAATCCATTTTTTGTTTATAATATTTGTTTTTTACTTTTCAAATATTCCATTTATACATTTTAATCTCTCGAGTTCGTCAATTGTTAATCGCAACAAAAATGTCGGATAATCCAAACGAAGCTGAGAAACAAATGGAAAAGCAAATGTAAATAATTTATAAAAATGGCTTTTCCTTTATTCAAAATCAAATCCATCCGCTTTTCAGCTTCATCTCTGGCGACGGATGGCTTTGTGTCTTCGATCTATTGCCCCCTCGTCAGCTTGGCCTCCAAATTGCGTTGATCAGCAACCGATTCGACTTCTATGTGGACGAGCATTTTAAGACGCGACGCCGAGCATTGGGCTTCATCCGAATTTGGCGCAAAATTGGCGAGGATGGCAAAAAGGAGATGGACATCATCGATGCGCGAGGTCAACCGTTGCCAATGCCGACCGAACCAATGCCAAACAAAGTGATCGGATTCAACGGAATCGTCATAAAGTAATGTTGAGGCTGGACGATGGTCACTGTTTCAGGGCACGGCACCAAAATTGAGACTGAAACATCCAATTGCCAGCGATACTCAATCGTCCGACCGCATACAAACAACCAGAAAACGCTTGCGCTAGACCAAATTTAAGTGGATCATGTTTAAGCACTTTGTCTTAAAGAGAATGCAAATATTGGCATTGGACGACTGAGTACCGGTGGCACTTGGACATTTCAGTCTCGGTTCCTTTAATTCGGTTAAAATTGTTGCTTCATCTCTAAATGGCATCATTCTTCCCTAATTTTAAGCTACTTGGACCGCAATGTGATGGCATTTCTCCACCATTTTGACCGTCTGTTCACCGCCTGTGGCTGTCCATCAAAACGAATTGTGACCGCCTCTTGGAGTTTCATTTTTTCCCAAATCACATTTATTTTTTGAATCATTTAATGAACTTTTTTTGGATTTAAAAAAATGTCGACATTTTTTTAATTAGGTAAAAAAATAAAAACCATAGGGGGCAAATTTTTTGTCCAATCCGCTGCGGAACCCACAAATTCAAATTTCCAGCGATTTGTTTAGAAATTTTTTAATTTTTTGGACCAAAAACTCCACTTTAAAAGAGGGGGCCGTTCTAATAAAGTATCCTTTGAAAAATGTCCAAATTCAGACCAGGCAGGCGTTATATATTTTAATCTGTTTCCACTAATTTCCGCAATGCACTTATAGAGGTTGAATAAATAGAGGCAGTTAAAGACCAAATTTTCTCCAAATGACGAACCATTTATAAATAGAAGAAAAACTTCATTAAAAATTTTACCCATAATTTTGTTTTTCTAACCAACTGTAATACCATACTCGCTCGATAAAACCCCATGGGCTTCTTTGTTCAACGCCCCTCCAAGGACGGGGGGGGAGTATATTCGAGAGTGGGATTCTAATCGAGCAAGTTCGTTGTGTAACTTTGATGCTTTGTGATAAAATAAATTATATTTTAAATATACTATATTTATTATCTTTTGTCCATGTGCCCCCCCCCCGCCCCTCCCAAATTTCCGTTGCATCATCCGCCAAATTGGGTGGGGAGAGGGGGGCGATTGGTGGGCCACCCAGCCGAATTCCGTGGCGAAAAAACTGCTGCTACTGATTAGCGGGGACAGAAAAACGAGGCGAGCGGATGGCGGGCGAGATTGTGTGTTAGAAAAACATTCTGCCGTGTGGAGTCTGTCCGACATTCGTCCCATTTTCTTTTAGTCCATCTGCTGGCGGAGGCACGGGGGAGTGATAAAGCGGAGAAGCCACGGGAGAGAGAGAGACAGAGAGAGAGAGGGGGGGGGGGGGGGGGGGGAGGGGAGGGGGATTTGGAAGGAAAAGCATTGGATGGAGGAGGAAAGCATTGAACGAATGAGGAAAGCATTGGGTGGTGGAGAAAATGCATTGAAGGGGGGGGGGGGGGGGGGGGGGGGGGGAGGAAAAGCATTTGCCTGGCGGTCTAAGAAGCAATGAGCGAATAAAAAGAGAGCACTATGATAAGAGAGTGCCGGGAACGGAGGGAGCGGATGAGGGGGAAAAGGGGAAAACTGCTGCTTCTTCGGGGCGGCCCGGCCATTAACTACACCAACGGTTAGTTAGTTGCCCAGTCAACACAATTCTTCACCAATTCTTTTTGTTTAAATGCTAATCCAAGGCTTCCATTGTTTTTTGTTTTCCAAAAATAACACAAGATGCTTAAAATTAAAAAATTTGACCCTAAAAAATTCGGCTTTTCCACAAAACATTTTCTCTGGCGAAGAACATTTTGTTATTATTCAATCTTTCGGTATTAAAATTTAATTTTTCGTCACGTTTTAAAAAAATGTATATTTGTGAAAATTTTGGAATGTTTAAAATTTTTTTAAAGAAATATGATCACTAAAATAACGAAAAAACATCAAAAATATAATTTCAAGTGAAAGCCATAGGACATGCATAATAATTCAAGGGATTTCCGAGCTCAATGATCATAAATATGACATTCATTTCAGACAACCCAACCCCTTATCTGATTTGAACAAAATGTTGAAAATTTTTTGATTCGAAATATCTTTTTGTTATTACGATCCCTGCTTTAGCAACACCTCGTCCATCAGTGAAAAAAAATTTTGTTGACCCAAAAATTAACCAACAACAAACTTCGTCTCATCTGTCGCATCGATGGCAAAATTTTGCGGCAACAATGCCGGTTGTTGGCTGTCCATATTTTTGTGCCTTGCACTATTACAGTTTTTCGACAATGTTACGGTAATTGACAGGAATGTCATCCGCTCTGGACATTTGGCCACCCATATACTTAATAATCCCAACTTTTAATCCTCAGATTTTTGGGCTTTCCCTCTGGTGCCATTGCGATTCGTAGAATGGGTGGTTCGTATAATTTTTTTTTCAATTAAAACATATCTTTTTTAATATTATTCTTAATTTTTTTTCTCAAAAAGCTTAAATAAACTTGAAAAAACACGCAGAAAAAATTAGCAAAATTTTTTTTAATTTTTACGAGGTAAAAAATCATTTAGAATGTTAAAATTCTAGAGTTTAAATGAAAAAAGTCATTTAATATAGAATTTATGCACTCTTAGAAATAGGGATAGATGAGCGTATATCTCTGTTCAATTCCCTCCCAATCATCAGACCGATCGCTCGGCTGATCAGCAAAATCAGCAGCATTTTGCACTGATTACCAGCAAATTTTTCGACTTTGTCTACGACCGTGAAGCGGACAATTTGCGCTCATTGCTAAATGTGCTGGACGGTGAACAGTTGAGCAGCTTGCTGTACATGCAATACGCGCCGAACGGCACGGAAAAGCGGCTGACTCCGCTGATGATTGCGGTGGTGATGAACGGCGTGGACATTGGCACCGTTTTGGCATGTGCAAATGGGTTGAATTCCGACCACAATTCCGACTTAACCGGCCCCAATTTCTGTTTTCCGACACGCTGATCCCCGTTGTGCAACTTTCTCATTCTCCTATAGTTGTCCTTAGAGTATAAATGTGCCAAATTTCAATCTCCGAAATGGCGACCCCACGAAATTTGTCCGTTGCCTAAATCCCTCCCTCTGTCCCTGTTGGTGGCACTTTTGGAATTTTCCCATTTTATCATACATGGATGCCGTCAAAATCCTATTGTCACAAAACCCAACATTTTTTTGTCCCGAATCCCGGCTTCCATCCTGACCGAATCCCGAGATTATTACGCCACTCGAAACCCGACTCGACAATTTTCTCGACCCGCGGAAACCCTAATGCGTACGCTTATCCTTTTGTTTATTTGTCCATATTTTACAGTTAGAGAAGGGAGCCGATCCGCACCAAATGTGCCTTAGGAAAATCAACGACATTTACAAATTTTGTAAGTAAATTTTTATTGTTGGACGATGTCAAAGGGAATGAATGGATGGCATCGAGACTGGGATTTCATTTTCAATAATTTGTTGGGACCCGACTGGGCCGGGATCGCAAAATTTTTGACCAAAATTCCACCATTTTTTCCGGAATGATCAAAGCGAAAGCAGGGATTTCGAAGCTCAGTCCAAAAACCGGGAGCTCTAATCCTGTATAATTTTACTGTAAATCGTTTCCTAATTTTACTGGGGTTGTTTGGGTTTCATACTTTTAAAATTGTACTAGGAACCAAAATAGTGGGATTTTGGGATTATCCCATTTCGGAACTTGGATCTCGTGTTAGCATTTTACAAAATTGTCCAACTCCATGCAAATCTTAATAAGTTTTGTGTTTGCCAGATGCCACCCCCCTTTGGGTTGCCGCATCGTACGGCCATTTGGAGTTTTGCCGCCTGCTGCTCGCGCACGGTGCCGATGTCGACTTGGGCCTGGAAGAAGGCGGCACACCGCTGATGGCGGCATGCGACGCGGGGCACATTGACATTGGTCGGTTCCAGGACTGCATGTAACCGAATTTCAATTAAGTAAATCCGCAAGCTTAATTATGGAATTTTCCAGTTAGAAAATCAATAATACGTAATTACGGAGACGGGGGAATAGCGAGTTTTGGAAAAAATTCATTCAATAGAAAATTTACGCTTAACATCAGTTAGAAGCTTGAAATTTATTAATTTTTAGGTGCATTTTTTAAAATTTTTTCGAAAATTTGTCTTGCGTTTTCTTTTGAGTCGCGGTAACAAGTGTCCATCTCAAGAATGACCGGAAAATGCGTCAATTGAAAATGTGTATTGAGTGAAGATTTGAAATTTTAAGCGTAGATTGATATGAGAACAAATTTACAAATAACACAATTATAGTATGCTTGCTTTACAAATATGATGATTTTTCAAAATTTTATTAAACGTTTTGAAATTCAAAAATTGAATTGGCGAATTCAGAACGAGCTTCTTCTGAAATTTGACCTTTTGTACTTTATTGTTTTAAAAATACAGTATTATACTGTATTGCTGACGCATTTTCCGGAAGCCATTTCAAGCATCACTTTTGTAAATTTAATTAATTGTTTTCAGTCATTTTGCTGGTCAAGCATGGGGCGAACATTGAAACTGCGGACGAATTCGGGAATACCGCGCTGACAATCGCTTTAGCAACGGGACGAGTGGGTTTTTATTTTTCCTCCGTGGGTCGGAAACACTGATCAGAGTTGTGATTTTGCCCTATAAACCGGGTATTGCCGGGTTTTCGAAATCTGTGCCAGTTTTTGCAAGTGCCGATGTTTTGGAATGCTTTGCCGGATTACTGAACTCATGTGTCCAGTTTTTTGAGTTTTGGCCATAACATCCATGGTTCCGGTCCGATTTTTATTTTCGAAAAAGGTTCCTCTTAAATGATTCCCGAAAATCGGAGAATTTTCATCCCCGAAGTCTCAATGAAGCTAAAACAGAAGAAAATAACTTTTTTTTTTTTGTAAATCTCCGCACAGCCTTTTTAAAATTTTGGAAATATGTGCTAAACCCCAATAAAAATATAGAAATCGAACCCTATTTATGAAATTTATTATCTCAAAAAAGATCTTTTTTTAAATATAACCGACCGAAAAATAACTTTTATTTTTTTTCCAGAAAATATTTATTTTTTAAATTTATTCACCACAGGTGCCATACATTAATGTATTTAAAAAATTTTCCAAAAAAGCATACATAAAAAAATAATAATTTTTTTTTCTGTGATTCTCTTTTGTATCTTTTTTGTGCATTTAGTCGGCCATTGTGCGCTTTTTGGTGAAAAACGGTGCACGCATTGTGCCACAACAGCAGAATGGCGACGGTAGGGCACCAAAATATTACAGTAGGACGAAACTTTTGTGAATTATTCAATAATAAATAATAATGAAATGGAATTAATTTTATTTTGCCCATTTATATATAAATTTAGAGAGTGCTGATGTCATAAACATTGCTTTGGTCAAAAAAGAACTTTGACGCAGTTTTTAAAGAAGTTGACGCAAAAATCCGATTCAGTTTCTGCCATTTTTTTTAATCTTGTTAAATTTAAAAATTTAATTACCTAAGTTGAAACATAAAATTAATTGTTTCTGGCCATTATGTCGTCGTGCACCATATTTTTTTTTGAAACTTAAATATATTTTAAAATTTTACAGACTAATTGAGAAGATTGAATTAAATAATGTAATAAAATATTAAATTTCGAGGCTTAATGTCCTGATCAAAATGATCCCAGTTCTTTTATATAATAATATTTAAAATATACAATATTTATAAATCACTGACTTCAAGCAGTTCGGGCGCGGTAAAGCCAATAGCGTATTGCCCAAAATTTTCCTTTACAATTCCCTTTTTTTGTCCTTCCAAATAATGATAATGAACAGTCGCTAAAAAAAATGAAATAAATATAAAGGACAACATTTTGTTGCATTCCCAATTATTAATTTATGGAAAATAAATCCTTTTATATGGGACTAGAGTTGTATGGTACCGTAAAACCGGGCCCAACCGGGAATTTTAAAATTATATCCAAGACTTCTTGGCCCAAAATTTATAAGTGAATTTTCAATTAATTTAATGTTCTCATTTGTTAAATAAAACCAAAAACAAGAATAAACAATGATTTTAGAAAAAAACGCTTATGAAAAATTCAAATTTAATACAAAACTAAATTTAAATAATTATTGGAATTACCATCAAAATCGGTCAATTTTATAACTTTTTCCTCCCATTTAATTGTCTTGGCCTCTCTTTTTCCTCTTTGGCTTTTTCCTTCTCGGCTTTGTTTTTTCGTTTAGAAAATAAAAAATTTATTAACTTTAATTTTTCCTTTTCTGCTTTTTTTTCTTCCATCTTTGGCAATTCTTCTTCTGTTTTTTCAAATACGATTAAATTTTCGGGCATAAAAGCAAAATGAATCCCAACTAAAAACAAACATTGGTTTTAGACTATATAAAAAGTCTAATTAATCTTCGCAATTGAATTGTTAAATGGGGCATTTATCCTAATTAATTAATTACCTTGGTGAAATTCCACCAGCGGTTTCATAATATCCTTTAGCATCGTTTTAATCTCTTGCCTGACTTTGCTGACTTCTTCTTCTAAATCTAGGGATATTTCCTTTGCTTTTTTAAGTTCTTCTTCTAAATCTCTGTGGCCAAGCTCTGAAATGGTCACCCATTTTGACCCTTTAATCACTGGGATTGATTTACCAATTGTACCACTAAAAATGTATAAATTATTTGTGATTTATTATTCATTTTTAATTATTCTAATTAAATTGTTTTGTTTATTTTTTAATTTACTAGTCAATTAATTTCACAAAATGTTCATTTGCCGTGTCAATTTCCTTCAATTTTTCTGATGTTTTTATGCTGTTTTCATAATTTCGTCTGTCATTTTCATTATAAGATTTGATTTCGTGCCATAAAATCTGATTAAAACGCATTGTTTCTCGATCGCTTCTTCATTTTCGTTAATATATCCTATGTAAGTCTAAAAGGAAGTTTTGTTAAAGTTATCTCAAAATTGAATCATTTATTTGTCCATAAAATTCGCCGATATTTATGCCAGTTAAATATGTCAAAATTGTAAAACAATCCTAATTTTGTTCTACCCTACTGAAAAACTATGCCAAAAGCAGTCAAACTTTCGTAAACACATTGTGGATGAAAATCTTAGCAAGAGTTATTCATAAGTTGAAAATCAGTGAACCGATCAGAAA
>SIJG01000107.1:418377-477832 GCA_023374025.1 Heterodera schachtii
ATATAAACTTAATGTCGAAACTCGAAAATCAAAATGATTTTAGAATTAAAATGATTAAAAGGGGCGATAAGGGGATGGTATGACTGCTTCTCCGCCCGTTCCACAAGCCTGTTCCTGCCCAAAATTCACGTTTCCCTCCGCCGCAATTTTGCCCCACTTTTTTATACCGCGACAAATTCACTTTTGGCCCCTTTCTTCTTGTGTACATTAAATAAATCTATAACATAAACAATATTTTCTTGGTTTGCTTGCATAATATTTCATAATCTTAGAAATTTACAAATAAATAAAAAAAAATTGTAAATAAAAATAAACAAAAAAAATTGTAAAATAATTTTATCTATTTTCTGCATTTTCTCGATACAAAATTAAAAAAGACCGAAAAAATACAAATAACTTAATAAAAACAAAATATGAACATAACAAAGTCAGATTTAAAGGTATGAGAAAAAATAAAATAATTTAAAAGCATGAACAATAAATTTTTATAAAAAAACAAGGAAACATATATCTTAAGTTTTTAATATTCAATGAAAGAGTATTCAACTTTCAATCAATTTAATTCAAATTTATATTAAAAAACAAGTATGTTAAAAAAATAATAAAGAAACTTTTGACGTTTCGAGAGAAATGGGGAAATGTCCCCCTAAATCGAATTAAGTGCTTCAAAAGTCCGAATGAAAAAATAATAATTTATGTATAAACAGGAAATATTATAAACCGCTATATACATATGAATGAACAAAATTAATTTTTTTTTTTAATAAACATCTTATGCTGCAATAAACCTACGCAAAACAGAAACTATATTGCGCAAAAATAAACATTATGTGGGCAAAAATTAATACGGAATACTTTTTATCATAGTCTTTTAAGAAAAAGATTAAAACAAGAAAAACAACTGTTTAAAAAACTATACTGAACTTAAAAATTTAATTATATTAAAATTTGAAAAGAATAAATGGTTTTTAATTTTTTGCTCTAAAAAAACAATGAAAGTTGTGCTAACTGAAACTTTCATGATTTCAGATTTCTTTGAAAAAAGGTGAACTGATTAATTTAAAAAATATAAAAAATAATGAAAAGATAAAATGAAAAATACATATTTTAACTTTTAACAATAGAAAAATATTCCGTTATAATATCAGTTAAAATGTCTATAACTTTTTTTGATTTATGCATTTTTCACTGAATTCTAATGAAATTATTTATTCAATGATATGTGAATCTTCGAAAGATAATTTAAGTTTTATTTTCGATGTTAACAATTACAAGGCCAAATTATTCGGTACTTTATCAAACGCTGTTAATCGAAAAATATTTTTTTGTCCAATACTATTAAAAATAATTCACCTTGAAAAAATAGTAATAGATGTTTGATTTTTATAGCGTTTTTAATACATTATTTTTATATTTATGAATTAAAAAATTAATTAATTAAATAGAGAGGTTCGATATTCGTAAATGTAATTTTTATTTAAATCTCGAATTGGTGAAAAAAGCTGTATAGGTAATTTCCGTCATTTTTTGCGTATTTTTAAATATAAATTATTATTTCTATTTATAAATTTAATTTTATACTTTTATTCCATAGATTAATTAGGTAAATTCTTAAAATGTATATATTGAATGAGTTAAAAAATTTAATTTATTATTATTTTTATTTTTTCATTTGAAGAATCAAAAATATTTTTTAACAAAAACTTTCAAGTATAAAATGCCTCAAGTGTTATTTTATCGGACGAGAGCAATAAAGTGAAAATTTCGTTAACAATTATTTAATAACATTCAAAAATGGTTCATTAATTTAATAATAATGTGAGACATTTACTCCTATGTCATGAATTTATTGATTAAGTTATTTTTTTTAAGTTAAAATTGAGTTCTTTATAAATATTAAGGAAAAAAAGTTTTTTTTTAATTTTATTTTCACTTATTTAAATTCTTTTATATTAAGTATCTCATTTCCTGATATTCATAAATTTTAATCTTTCCAAGCTCTTCACAGTTATTAAAAAGCGGATTCAAACAAGATTTTATAATTCTTTTTAAATATTAAAGTAGATTAGCCTGATTCCCATGCCATAAATATATTACAGTTATTCATATTGTTTTTTTTTTGTTTAGCATGTTTTATTTTGTTACCTTTTTTTCTTTTTATTTTTCATTTATTGTTTTTGTATAATAATATGCAAATAAAGGTACGCCAAACATGAATTCATTTCATTAAAATTATTTTAAAAAATGAAAAATTTACAATTTGTATTTGAAAATATTGGAATTCATTTTTACCTGTTTTCAATTATATGTATTATTTTTCTTACACATTTTGATTTTAAAATCTTTTTTTATTTTAATATATTTAAATTAATCTTTTTCTATTTTAGTAAGTATTTTATTATTTTTTTAAAATATTTAGTGTAAATTCTTTGTTCCTTTTAACTTTAAATTAAATAAAAACCTATTATTATTATTTTTTTATCAAAATGGGTTTACATAAGCCAAAATAGTAGATATAGTTCTAATAATCTACCATTCTTAAGAACTATTTAACTTTTTAAATTAATTTATTAACTCAAAACCATCAAGTGCATTAAATTAAAATAATTAATTCCAAATCAAATTATTTCTCATAAAATTACTATTTTAAATCAAATCTATTTTTTTAACTTACTTTTGGAATTTAGTTTAATCCAATTTATAATATATTATTGAATTTATTAATATTGATTATATTATTTCATTTAATGTTTTTTTTTGTTTAATATGATATTATCTGACCAAAATTTTTTGCTAAATTAAATTCACTTTTTTTCAAAGGCTTTAAGTGTATTCAGTTAAAACATTTCGCAAATACATGCTGATGATACAACTGATTTGAAATTGCGCACACTTACTCATATATAGGACTGGGAAATTTAGGTAAGAAAAAGCTCAAAATAGTTATTAAATAGGTACAAAAATCCCGAAATAGGTAGAAAAATAGGTAAATCAAACTTTTTATTAACGATTTTTTAGTGGAAAAAAGCAAACAAATAGGAAAATTTTGGCTTTATTTCTTTGTAAACGAATAATTTAAATATTTTCAATATTTTCTTAGAAAATATTTACCTTTTAAATTAAAAATTTGTCAAGAAAAATATATATAAATTTGGGGGATAAATTTTTGAAAAAATTTTCCAATTCTTAAGGGTGTATTTTCAAAAAATTTTTGTTGATTCTTAGGGGATATTTTTTTTGATTTTATTGCATTTTTGTTAAGAATTTTTTGAAAATCCTTAGAATAGGTAACAAAAATGCCGAAATAGGTATAAAAATAGGTACCTAGGTAATAGGTAGAAAAACTCCAAAATAGGTAAGAATAGGTATTATAAAAGTCGTCGTAGACACCCCAAGCCAAGTAGAAAATGCTTTTTTCATGCTTATCTGTGCGTAATATGTGCACAAAAATTTTAGGTATTTACCTAAATTTCCCAGCCCTACTCATATAATTTACTTTTTAAAATTTTTAGCAATTGTTAAGGAATTTTCATCAGTCGCCATATTTGAATCCTTATTTTTTATATTTTTTCCTATATTGTATCGAGTTAATTGTGGTATATATTTATTTTTTTGTTTTATTTTTGTTTGTCTAAAAACAAATATATTTTTGAAAACCATTTTAATATACATGTGTTATATTATAAGTTAGTTATGTTTTATGAAAAAAAGTAAATTTTTATCTTTCATAATTCGTAACTTTCTTTATTGAATTGATTTTTTAATTTCTTTTTCAATTATAAATTTCATTTTATACGGATTAAAAAAAATTTTTAACATTTGCCTTAATATCAATCATTAATTATTAACAGGGCTGCCAGATGTGAGGCTTTAGCCTCATTTTGTGGTTTTTTGGTAGGTCAATGAGGCTAAATTTTCAAAATGAGGCTTTGAGGCTTTTTGTGGTTTTTTGAGAATTTTTGAGGCTTTTTGTGGTTTTTTGAGTTTTTTTAATGAAAATCTGCTAAAGATATAGTCAAAATTCTCAATTTTTTCCCTGGCGGCGCCTATCGGCACCGCCAGCCCCTAAAAGTCCTTTATTTTCTTAAAAATTTGCTCAAAATCACAAAATTTGAACATTTTTGTGGACAAATCTGTTAACAAATCGTATTAAAAATTACAAAAATTTTCCCGGCGCCGCCTATCGGCACCGCCGGCCCCCATTGTTCTCCAAAAGTTTTTTGGAAAAAGCGCCGCAAAAAATCAACTTCGATTTTTCGTGCTCAGAATTTCTCTTATGAAAATGAGGCTTTTTTGCTTGCCGAATGAGGCTTTTGAAAATTTTAATCTGGCAGCTATTATACTTTTCTTATTTATATTTACTGTTCATTAAACAATGTTAAATTTACATATTATTATTACCACGATTACCTCATTTTTTTAATTTGAATATCGTCGGGGTGTTGTGATTGTTGCTACGGATATAAGATTGGTTTTAGAAGTAATTGGTTTTTTATTATTATTGTAGATTGAATTCTTGATGTTGTTCTCGGATTTGTTGTTGTTAATGTTTTTTACGGTAAAATCTTCTTGTAACTCTTTCCGTGACAAAATAAAAAAATCCAATTCTTACTTTTTAATTATTATTTTCTTTATGTATTTTATAAAAATTCTGTTTTTACAAAAGTAAAAGTACATTTTTTATAAATGCATAAATTTCCCATTATTCTTTATTATCTCTAAATATAGATCAATTACGTCTTTGATATTAATACCTTTTTTCAAATTTAATTAGGCTTCGAAATAGTTTTAAATACTTATTTAAAGCTAATTCCTGGGTAAATGAATATAAATTTAAATTTTATGAGACCGAGTTTTTCATCCAAGAATTTTGACCCTATTTTCACTGCAGAATTGTTATTCCCTAATTCCTCATAATTAATTCACTCAATTAAGATAGTTGTATCAACGATTCTGGATTATTTAAATTTTGATTTTTTTAAAAATAAAAATGGCATTATTAATGTGTAAATTTAACATATATTCTTTATTCAATCATTTCGGACCTATTTTCACTAACCAATTGTCAATTGCCCAATTTCGTTGATGGATTGAAATAGTTTTTCATTTTGAAAATTTGTTTATTATGAATTAAATTTTTTTAATTTTAATTTTTATTTCTTTGCAAATATTCCAAAAGGAAATTTTATCACAATCTGTATGCATGATAATGAAATAATAAATTTTTTCATTTTTAGACAGTGCTTATTTTAAAAACTTTTTATGGGTTTAAGTTTAAAATTTCTGAAGTTTTTCAATATTATTTCAAAAAGATTGAATTTTTTTTTTTACTTGCTTCAATATTTTTATATTTACCATAATTTTTTGTGACGTCTATGTTCTATTAAGTATTTTTAAAATAAATTAGTTTGTTGTGCCAAAATGTACCAGGCTGTTATTTTAGCATTTGTTTTGAAACAACAAAACGTCCAAGACTCGCGCTTCATTTCCTTTTACATGAACAAACCGAATTGGTTTAATGCTGTACAGTTCGAATTGCTGATTTTGTTTAAAATATAATTTAATTTTTATTACAATTATTATTATAATTAATTTAATTGGCATTAATTATAGAATATTCTCCCCACAGAGAAATTTATTTTTAAGCATTAAGTTCATTTTAAATAAATAATTCATTATTTTTTTATATGTCATCAAATTAGTAGATTAAAAAATATTTATGCAATTATGATGAAATGAAAAAAAGAACATATTTATTGATTAAAATTAAAAAAGTAACTTAATCGTTGAATAAATCATGAAAAGATTAAAAAGAATGGGTAAAATTTTCAGACGCAATAAATGGACATTTTTAAATAGTTTTTGGAAATATTGTAACTGGCAAAATTATATCTCAAGTTTTCTTTTGAATATTTTACATATTTATTGTATTTTCCTTATTTTATTTAAATTTCCTTTAAAGTTAAATTATAAAAAACTTTATCATATTCTTTTCCAATTTTTCACCTTTCGTTATACAATAAAACATTTGCATTTATTTTTACACTTCTTTTTTCGGTTATAAATAAGTAAATTTAATTAAATTTTTATTTTTTTATTTTTGGGTTTTTTATTTTAAGTGAATATTATTTGTCAATTTTATGCAAACAAAAACTTTTCCTAATATGTGAGAAGAGATAAATTTTATAATTATAATTTATATGATTAGTCGATTAATTTTATTTTTAAATATATTAATCAATAACGAAGTTATTACAGATTGTTTAAAAAAATTTTTTACTTAATTTTTATACAAATAAATTAACCTTCTTAAACAGGGGGGCGGAAGCTTGGGCACCGGGAAGTTTGGGCACCAGGAAGTTTGGGCACCAGAAATTTGGGCACTGGGAAGTTTGGGCACCAAATTAAGGTTTTAAAAAGTAAAAATTTTTTAATTATCTATAAATTACATCCATCTAATTGAAAAGTATAATAAATTTTAATAAAGTTAGGAATAGAAAGTTTTTAACGAATATTCAATCGATTAAGCATGCTTATTTTGCCGAACTCATTACCATTCATTCTATATCAATGCCATACATATGTATGTATATTAATACAAGGCTCGGTCTGTTCAAGACTTACAATTTTATGAGTTTTAGACGGGTCTCTTGTTATTTCGGGCCCAACTAAGCCGGTATTCAGGTCTAAGTCCAAAAAGAAACTAGTATACGTTTAAATCTACGTTTAAACAACCGTAAGAATTGACTAAATAATAAGATTGCCAGGTTTCACTACATAAATTTTTTAATTTTCAAGAACATAGAAATTTTTGAGCACAAGGGTTGTTAAAATTTACTAAATTTTAATGATTTATATAACATTTTATATATTTATTTTGTTTTATTTTTTTAATTCACTCCCTCTGGTGCCCAAACTTCCCAGTGCCCAAATTTCTGGTGCCCAAACTTCCTGGTGCCCAAACTTCCCGGTGCCCAAACTTCATGTCGCCCTTAAACAAATATTTTTGTAACTTTGCTAAAAAATTTCACTCATTTAAAAACTTAGAAAATATAAACATTTAGGATCGTTTTCAAAATATTATTTATATAAACTTTTCCACTTGGGGTTTTAATATTTAGAAAATCATTTTTTTGTGATTAGAGTTTTTAATTTCTTGACTCGTGTCATATAATTTGTTGCTGTCTTCTAACTTTTGGTTTTTCATAAATTTGTTTTTTCTGTATAAAAATTTTAAATAATCAGAATAAATGCTTTATTAAATTGATGCTTTTGTTGCATAAAATTCAATTTTAAATTTTTATTAGATCCTTCTAAAATTAATTTGTTATTACTTGCAAGAAAGCAATATTTCCCTTGAGCTTTAAATATTATCAGTTTGTTTTTGTTTCGTTTTTAAATTTATTTGTCATATTATTATTTTTCTTGTTAATTTTTTTTGTAATACTTTAAGCTATTATAAAAGAAATTTATTGATATTTAAATTAAAGCGCTAAGCGTTGTTTAATGAAAATGGAAACATTAATTTAAAATCAATAAAAATGTTTTACCGCGCGCTTTTTTGAAAAAACTTTTTGGGATCAGTTTGCTAGCGTCTCTGGTAGGCGCCGCCGGGAAAAAAAAATATAAATTTGCTGCAATTTTAATAAATTTTCACTAACAAATAAGAAATGACCAATTTTTGCAATTGGAGCCAATTTAAGAGAAAAATAAATTTTTGGTGTCCGACGGTGCCTAAAGGTTCCGCCGGGAGAAAATTGAAATTATTGACCATTTTTAACAGATTTTCAATAAAAGTTGGCTTTTGCGCTTTGTTTCATAAATGTACTGCAAATGGAGTAATTAATTACAAAAAAATAATTTTTTAATCTTGCAAAAAAATATTTTTTTAATTTTTTCTTCTCTTTTTTACCTTTCTCTATTTCTGCTGATCACAAGTGACGCCGTGCAAATATTATGGCATTATGAAAAAACTGCAATAATATAATGCATTTATTATTTCAAAAAGATTTTTTTCATAAAAACATAACTTTTAGTATTTAAATTAATTTTTTCAATATTTATTATGAAAAATACAATTCTTTAACTAATCTGATTAGTTTTTTAAATAATAATTATGTAATTTGTTTTGCTGAAATTTTTCAATGAAATTATTTGTTTTCTTTCTATGATTTATATATGATTAAATAAAAGTATATTTTTTGTTTTGTTTTATTCGAAGAAATAAGCATATCTTTCTTTATATTTAATAAATTAAATATTTTTGATGATTATTATTAATAAAATGATCCAAATAAGAAATAATATGCATTAAGTAAAATAAAGGAATTTTAAATTTAAAATTCCAGGAACTTCCGTATCATTTTTTTGTGTTTTTTAGTAGTTTAGTTTCTGCTATGCTCCCAACTAGTGCCAACCAGTTCTTAGATTGGCATATTGCATGGCGCCAATATCACTTAAATATTGTTTTTAATGTTTATTTTATTTCATTGATTTTTAATCTTCATAATCTCGCTCATTACTTTCGCCTTGCTAATCAAATAAGTTTTCTGTTTTTATTTGACTGTTTTTTTAATATTTTTATTTCTGATTTTAATTTTTTACATATTGAATTTCTTTTTTACTGAATTATTTCTTTTTCTACACTTATAAAAGTCTTTAAACTTAATGACTTTATTAAAATTGTTTTAGAATTTTAATTTAATTTATTAGTCTAAAAAGCTTTTTAAGCTTTGATTTTGTTTTTTTAAAGTTGCATCCGCGAGTGTATTTTATAGAATTGATAAAGTTTAGCTTTGAAATTTTTAGTTTAATTGAAATATAATTTTTAATTTATTATCGTGTAATTTCATACGCTCGAATTTTTTTGTTTTGAATTTATTTTCTACTTTTTACCTAGTGTTATTTATTTTATTAAAGTGTATTTCTATTTGGTTAAATGATATTTAATTAAAATATTTATTAGTTTGGATAAAATTTAAAAACTATGAAAATTGAAATGATTTTAATTAATGATTCTGCTGCTCTGCGCAGACCAAACAGCGAGCCCATGCCTTTCGTCTCAAGCCACGAGGCGCCGCAGCAACACCAGCTCCTCAAAACTAAAATAATTATTGATTTTTTGGACGGCCCATTTTTCGCTTTTTATGTTTTGCTTGAAATTAGGAAAAATGACGAGGATGGTAATATTTTTTTGTATTCAACATTGCTCTTCTCGCGATTATAAAAAATAAATAAATAATTTATATAATTTTTAAAATTACAAGAAAAAATTTTTATAATTGGTCAATTTAACATTCGCCATAATTTGAATATTTTTTTATTTGTTTTGCTGTAATTTATTTAAATTCAGTATTTTTTATGAATACCATAAAATAATTTGTTTATTTAATAGACAAATATAAGCTTATGTAATTTATATATAAAAGAGTCAATTTGTGATTTAATTTATTTGTTTAGTTCACGTTATGTCCAACTTGTAATATCAAAATTCAAAATTTAAGATATTTTATAATTAATTTCTTGAATCGTTAATACATTTTATAATTTATTAAAATTCCACTACATTACCAATGGATTGATTCCCTTTAGCATACTTAAAAACGATATCTGATATTATTATTAATTAAATTTATTTCATTTATGCTTTTTTTGTATTATTTAGAATCTTAGAAAATGCTTAAAAATTTAAACAAATTTGAAAAATCATTTTAACATATAATTTTTTTAAAGTTATGTTTGGCTTTATTTAAAGTAAAGAATTCAACGTTTAATCTTTTAAAAAAATAATATTATGTCTGTAAATACTTGTTAACAGTAATTTAAAATGTCATTTAATCTTTATAATTTTTTAATTATTCAAAATAAAAAGGCTCATAAAAGATCTTTTAGGATATTTATATTTTATACATTTATATAATCCGAAATGAATTTATTTATGAAAATAACACATTAAATACATATAAATAAATATATTAAATTAAAACCAAAACAAAAAAATTACGTTTTATTGTTTTGTTTCATTAACTCGCTTTCTTAATTATCTTATTACTTTTTATGATTACAACATTTAGTTTTCTTGTTCTGATGAAGGAAAGTTATTTTTCTGAAAATTAAATTTTCAAGTCTGAAAATAGCTTTTTTTTATAATTTATTTATTTTTTTTGTTGATTATTAAGTCTTTATGTTCCATTTGATGGATCTGAAGAATTATTATAAGTATTTCTTTTTCACAACAAATAAATATAAATTATTTATTAATTTTTTATAGGCTTTTTATTTGTTTATGTTTTTAATCTCTTGAATTTGCGGTCACATGCCCGGCTTCATGCTGAGAAATTATATTTATTAATTTTTAAATTCCCTTCTTTCATTAGATATTTTCTCAATTCTTAATTTCATTTGTTTTTTATTTTATTATCTGACTTCAAAATAGTTTTAAATTACATATTTAAGACTTAATTCATGTAAATTAATAAATTTAAAATCTTAGCATAACTTGAATAAATATTAGTAGACCATTTAATTTTATGTTGTATTGTTTAATGATTTTTTTCTTTTAATTAATGTACAAAGACAAATTTTTAATATATATATTTTTCTTAAAATTTATTTATAAGAATTATTTTAATTCATTTCTAAAAAAATTGGTTTTATTGCATTTAAAAATAAAAGTTATTAAGTGATCGAAAATTAACAGTTTTATGTATTTAAAATATTTTGCATTCATATATAATTTGTCTGCAATTATGTTTTTCTTTACTTTTTGCTTTATATTCATCAGTTTTATTTTGTGTATTTTTATTAGTTTTTTTATTTAATATTTTAATATAAACGCACATATTGTTTTTATTTTTTTAAATAAACAATTTAATTTTTTAAATTAATTCATTAATTAGTTTTTTAAATTCATTTTTTAATAATTTTGAAAAAATTCTAAATATTTCTTATATTATATTATAATAGTATTATTGTTATTATAATTTTCTTTTTGTTCGTTAGTTTACAGTTATTTTAATTTCATGAATTCCTTTTGAGGTTGGATTGTGATTTAACAAATGTTGGTGTTCGTGCCAATTCTCTACCAAAAGAATTATTTTGACTTCGTAAGATATATTAATTTATATTAATGCGAACTCTACGCTCTTAAATGAAATTATTCTTGTCTTGTTGTTGCTCCATTTTTGATCTTGAAAATAGAATAGATTTATATTAGAATACACTAACAAATGATAATTTTTAAAGCCAGGCATCGAGCGATTTTATTTCATAAATAAAGTAATATATGAAGCCTTTTATCTCTATTTAGTCGAACATGTTAAAGCCAAAGTCATTGCATTTTTACATAAACTTTTACCTATAATTTTTCTTTAATTTATTTTATGTTTCATGCATTTAATGTTTTTTTTCAATATTTTAATACCGCTATTTAATAAGAAATTAAAAAGTCATACTATAAATATTGTTGATACCGATATTCATGACCTTATTTTTAAAATTTTCAACTTATAACTATACGATTTTGCTTTTCGTCTTTATTTATTATAATTAAATCTTGTGTTTTTTCAAGTTCCGGCAGGAGTTTCAAGTTGGAGGCATATGTTGTGACTGCTTTATATTCTATTCTTTTAAAATGTTTATTGGCTTCATTATTCATTTTTGAGAGTAATTGATATGCCTTGAATTACTTTATAAAACAATGAATATAAAATAACGGTAATAAGTCGTACTTTTCATATTTAAAAATTTAATAAGAATTAAAATATATCAATATAATTTTTCCTTTGGTTCGCAATATATCTATACTTTATTATTTAAATTGTTATAATTTATATTCTTAAATTTCTTTTTTGAAGCTGCTTTTCAATCTAAGAAGTTTTGCATTAAGAAATTTCATGATTAAATAAGATTCTTAAGCTACAATTTAATAAATTTTTTAATTGATTCGTTAACATTACGAAGAGTAATAATTAATTAAAATTCAATACATTAGTTATGTTTTTTCATGTCTTATGTTAAAATTTTTTTACATTATCTCGTCATCAAGAAACATTTCGATTTGGGCTTTAAGATGCTAAATCTTTCAGTTTAATCATATTATCAAACTCAAACATTTTAATTTAAATAGCGTAAGAGAAAAAATATAAATTTCCAATTTTGCATCATTAAATTAATAATTTTATTACAACATTCGTAAATAGAATGAATAGATTCATCGATTTAATATTTTATTTATGCGAAATTAGATTTTTTGGTTTAAATTTTTAAAAATTCTTTATTATGAACACATCCTTATTTTATTTTAATAATTTATATTTAAGCGATGCTCTTGAATTTTCAATTTATTATATTTTTATCATTATACTAGTGACCATCTTGTTTGTTGCTTTTACTTAACGATCTTTTAATGATTATTTAGTTAATATTGAGTTATTTTCACTGTAGACAGACAGATATTTATAAAAGAATTAATTAAATTTACTTATATTTGAATTTATTGAAACTAGTATTTTTTTTTGTATATTTAATTAATTTTTATTTCGTGTAGACAGCGTAAGGAATTCGTTGTTAGACAACTGATTTACTGTTAGACTGCGAAAGTTTTACTTTATTATATTTAATTGTTTTTGCAACTCACCATAAATTATTATTAATGGGAAAAATTCAAGTTTTTCTTTGCTCTCAACTTTGAGTTTGGTGTTATGATCAAAGACTTTTTTTTGGGTCAGTGTAAATGTTAATTTTTCATCAGTCAAAAATTATTTCTTATATATATTAGTTCACCATGTTTAGTTTTTTAGTAAAAAATTTTTCTTTTTTCTAAAAACGATAATAATACTTTTTACATTTTTTAATTCGTATTTTTTCATTTTTTCTTTTATAACCATACCACTTTTTTGTACCTCTTCCTATTCCGGAATTTTCCGATTCCATAGAAAGAAGTTTTTACTATTAATTATTTAATTATATATTTGATTATTTATTTGTATTTTGTATAATTGATATTTGTTATGTTTTGTTGAAACAACTCGCATACTTTTCAGGATTTTGAGTTCTCCCCATTTCTTTGGAGGTATTCAATTTGCGTCTCTGAAGCTAAATTTTTCTTTGAGTAATACAGTCCAACATGGACCAAAGGTCGGATAAAAAATGTATCGAAAAAAAAATTTAAAAAATAAACAATAAAATATCTTTTCACAGTTTATTTGGCTCAACTTTGATGTTCTCTCTTTGTTCTACTTTAATAAGCACCGAATAAAATTTTTTGTATTTTTTGTACCAACTAACTTTATATACATTTAAAAATTAAAAATTGAAAGGTTATTTTTTAATTATTTTTTTTTTTGCAGTTTTGACTATTTAGTAAAAATTTAAAAAATATAAGAATTTTTCTTTTTTTATAACACTGAACATCTTAAATTTCTATTATTTTATTCTTAAGGTTTTGTATTTATATTTTTATTTATCTGCGTATTTACAAATCAAGCAAGTCACGGGCTGCTTTATATGCAGCAGTTGAGACGAAATAACAAAAAAATTAATTCAATAAAGTTTTTATTTATAAAGTTTTAATGGGTGGATTTAATTGCGAAATTTCCTTTTGCCATTATTTCAATCCTTAATTTTTAAATTATTTTTTTATATTTTCTCAATTTAATCGTGGCGTAGATTTATATTTTATATGATTAATTTATACAAAAAATTACTTTTACGAGTTTATATAGTTTTCTTATTTATTATTTACCCCATATGAATTTTGCATAGTTCTCATATAAAACTTAGATGCAATATTTTAATCTTGTCTTCGGTATAAATTTATTCTTATTAATAATAAAGCTCGAACATTTCGTATTTTTTATCAGAAATTTTTAACATAATTTTGTTTTTGTAGTATTATAAAATTAAATATTGTTTTCTATTTTGATTGATTAATTTAAAAAATTATTTCCATGAGATTAAAATTGTTTCCTACATTTATGCTAAATATTTCTCGATTTTTTAATAAAGGAATCTCTTTAAAAGCAATATATTATGACTATGATTAAGTTTTTGGGGTATTTAATTTTTATTTATTCATTTTAAAGTTTATTGAATCGGTTTGAAAGAAAGGGTAAAATAAATAGAAGCCATTCATTATTATTCATCTATATTATTTACACAATTTATTTAAAATTATCCATTTTTTATTTTGATTTGTTTTTCGGAACTTTATATTGCATGATTAATAACTATTTTTTAATATTATTGCGATTCACAAAACATTATATTTCAATATATAGATATGATTACAGAAAACCTCAAGCGACCTTGAAAATAAATGATTAAATTCAGACACAGGTTATATAAATGTAATTTGTTTATTAAGATTATTATTAGATTTAAATCGACCAATCTAACTTTTTTAATTAATGTATTTTTTCACAATTTTTATTGTAATTGTCGTATGAATATTTGTTTTTGTATTTTATTGATTAATTTAGAAAATTGTTTTCTATGATTCAAAATTTTTTCTACATTTAGGCTAGAGTTGGTTTCATTATTTTTTGAATAAAAAATCAAGAACCTTTCATATTTCACTTTGGGTTTTACTCTTGAAAATGCATTAATAAAAATCTTTTATTTTTAATTAAATTTATATAATCATTGAATATTATAATTTATAATAGTTAAAAAGTTTGATAACTCCAAACATATTGCAGTAGAAATTTGTTTTTGAAATGTTTGTTTTTTATTATAGGTTTTCTATTTTTCTTTATCAAATCTTTCAAATTTTTATTTTAGTATTGGCTTAATTAAACGATTATTTTTCGACGATTTATTAAAAATTGTAAAACAACGGACTTCATTTTTCCATTTTTTAAGACAAATATCAAAATCTAAAATAATATAAATTTTCAGTATATTAATACGACAAATAAAATGATTTTTTATGTATGTAAAAGCAAATAAAAAAGTTTTAGTGGTAAATTAAATGAGTTTCATAACTGTCTTTGCTTAACAGGCATTTATTTTGTGCATTTTTTACTTAATTATTGATAATTATTTTTATTATTAGCTTCATTTAATTCTTTTATAAAAAATTTTATTTTCTATAATTTTCGGTAAAATATTTTTATTTCAATAGTATAAAAAAGATATTATTTTATGAATAATATACTCGAGATATTTTTAATTATTTATCAAACTAAGCATCATTTCAAACATGTCAAATTTGCGACGTATGATGAGCACAAGTCAACATAAATGAAATTGACAATTATTTTGAAATTTGGTTAATATTTTTTATTGACTTATTTTAAAAGCATTTTTTCTGCAATTATTTAGTTAATAACATATTTTTCAAAAATATTTTTTTTAAATAATTAATTATGCTATGAATTTTAATATGTGTAGTAAAGAACTAATCTTTTTCTTTCCATTTTTATTTTTCATTTTGATTTATTGAGTTATTTACAAAAGCTTTATTGGCATTTTCATCAAATTGTAGCAGAATTTTATTTGATTTTATTTAGCTGATGTTAAGTGTAGAAAATTTATGAAAAAAAATTGTGACTGTTTATATGAAAAATTTTTTCGGGATTTTACTCGCAAAAAAGCGATAACAAAATATGTATTAAGTCTTTTGGTTGTAAAATTTTTTTTCATTATTTTAATCTTTATGCTTGAATAAATTAATTAAAATTTTACATTTTAGTCATTTTTATAATAAGCATTTTAAAATTATTATTTTTACTTTCTATTAAAATTTAAGTTTGTTCATCAACGCATATTCAGTTTCAGCGCAATTGTTTAAAAATGCTTAATATTTTACATCTTTTTTGATAATATTATGAACTTTTACTTTAAAATATTCATCCAAATTAGAGTTTTATTATTTTTAGATTTATTGAAAAAATGTATTTGAAAATTGACGACGTTTTTGCTCCTTTTTAAATTTTATTATTTAAAAACTTTAAAAAATGCAATGCAAAATTTGAAAATCTGGAAGACATCAATCTTTTACTTCTAAATCTCATTAAATTCGATATAAATTTTCAAACGGATTTAAAATCATTTGCGACCCTAAATAATATATATATATATAATAATAAATTAATTTTTCAGTATTTTCCATTAAAATGAAGCCTTTTACTTTATTTTATGCTAAATGTAAATTTTAATTTATTTGGTTCGCATCAATTTAACTTTAATTTTATTTCATATATTACGTAGAACTGTATTTATTTATTAAATTATTTTTGTCATAAAAGCACATTTATATATTAATTCTGTTTACTATATATAATTTTTAAGCATTAACATTCATATTTTTTGTATGTCAATATAAACTTTGTTAGACTTGCAATTAAATTTTTGTTCATTAAAAGCAATATTTAATCATTTACATTGAAACAATTTTTTAAATATTTAAAATATAATAGTTTCACTTGAAAAATAAATAAAATTAAAAGTTAAGAAAAATACCAATTTTTTCCGAAAAATACCGAGGGATTCCCGTTAAAATTGTCGTGGATTTTCACGGGAACGGGAAAAAAGCGGGAATCTTGTTTCGGGAATCCCGTAAAAGTGACCTCCCACTGGCCAAATTGTGCCGGCTCAACTGAGGTGAACCGTCACGGGCTATTTATTTGCAGTGGTTATGACAAAGTTTCAAAAAACTAAATATTTTTTTTTATTGGGGGAAAATCGGAAATAAACATTTTCAAAAAACGAATTCAATTAAAGCAAATGGCCTGATGACCCGAAACCCCGTATGTCGCCACCTTCTTTGAACAACATTTTCATGCTTCCTGCTGTCCTACACGACCTTTTCGACGGTCTGCCCACTTTTTATTAGGTCTGCTTTGTCGAATTTACCGCTGCGGACTTGTACTTGTCTTTCTACTCTTTATAATATCCGCCGGCGGTAGTAAAACTGCACTCCTAATTGATAGGGATAATCATATTTCGATAGTACGAAATACCATCCTAAAAATTGCCGATTAAGAAAATAACTATGGCGAAATAAAAATGCGGAAGAAATTAGTAAACGATATAAATAAAAATGGTAATAAAAACCTTTAAAAATAGTAAACTACGTCATTTACTACAAATGGGCCATTATATGCATGAATATCAGTAGTGCGTTTCTTAAAAACTGCCAGCCATTCGCGTTACTTAAAATTACTACCTCCCTCGACCCCCATTTGAAAAAATTATTGAAAAGTTTAGAAAAAATTTAAATTTTTTGAGAATAACATTTTAGCTATACTATATTATCAATTAATGTATGGCTTTTAATGACCTTAAAATTTTCAAATTACTATAAAACCTTAAAATTTTCTATATTATTTTGTCATTTTTGATTAATTCTTTTAGGTTAATTTTCAAAAAATTTTTAACTTTATATTTGGGCAGTTGAGCATTTAGTAAAGCAAAATGTTAATAATTAAATGTTGGATTCCTTTTGTATTTTTTAATTTTTTGATATTTTCACACATGTTGTATACCATTGCTAAAGGAATTAATTTTGAATTGTTCAATTATTATTTTCTTCTCAATAAAAAACCATTATTTAAATTAGAGATTTGTTAGTTATAATTAGGGTTGTAAATTATATGGACAAAAAAACGCTAAATATGGACATAAAATATGGACTAAAAAAGCCCAAAATATGGACTAAAAAGCTCAAAAATGGCCAAATATGGACCAAAATATGGACTAAAAATTGCCAAAGTATATGTTTTAAACCCTTAAAAATTCCAAAAAAGTTTTATATATTCAATATTTGCTTAAATAAACTTAAAAAAAACAATAAACCCCCAAAATATGGATTTATATGGACTAAAAACTTTCTCCAAATCAAAAAATTTTAACGTAGGAAGCTATTTTTGAGCCCCTTTCTTCATAGCATATGCGCAGAAAAAATATGTTAATCCATATAATTTACAACCCTAGTAATAATAGTGCTCTTTGATCAACGAAATTTAGTATATTAAATATTTTTGATTATTTATAATTGTTTTATTTATCAAATGATTTTTTCATGAATTAATTATTTGCGCAATACTAAAATTTATTACAATTTGCAATAAAACTCATTAAACGAATTCAAATGCCAAAACATTAGCATTATGCAAAAAATTAAATTTTTATGTTTATAGAAAACTTTATTATTTTATAAATTAAATTTCTATTTTCTATTATTTTAATAATTGTGTCATCAGAAACAATTTATTTACAATAATTCCATTAAATCATTCATTCACTAAATAATATTATACAGCCACTAAAATTATTTTTTATTTCCAAGTTGAATTATTACAAACTTCTTTTCTTTTCCATATTCCGAGATGTTTTTATTTATTTCTTTAAATAAAAATGAAATTTATAACAAAAAATTAATTTCATAATAGAGCCCTTTTATTATTTCTTTAGTTATTAATAAAAAAAGAAAAATGGTGAAAAGTTTTTTTATTGTTTTTTTATTAAAATAATCTTTTTATTACATTAAAATAAACGGCGTCACTTTTACTTTTGCATTAAAACATAGAACCCAGAAAGAAAAAAGATAAAGAAAAGAGTGTAGGAAAAGAAAGAAAGCAATCAATAATATATAGCCTAATTTTACTCACATTTAGAATCTCATCAATTGTTTTTCATAGCCGAATTTAAGTTACATTTAGCATTATATTATTATGTATTAAAAAGATTAAAAAACAAAATTAGAATTGCTTAAAGCCTACAAAATTTAATATTTCTTTTTAAATAGAATTTTTTACCCATAAAAATCCGGGTCCTTCTCATAACAATAAACTTATAAAACAGGTATTTTTTTAAATATTTCTTTATTAAGATATTATGCATGTTTTACAAATTTTATTTGAATTTTTTTTATGTTTGCCTTTTGTTGTTTTATAATCTTTTCATGCAAATCATGTCATTCGTTTTTTATCTTTCATTTCTTATTTTTTTTAAATATATTTTGCAAATTATTTTATTCATTTTCTTTGGCGAAACATATTTTTATACTTAATTTTTTATCTATCGCCAACGCAAGAAATACAAAAACAAAAATGTTTGTTTAATATATTTTTTTAGTAATTGTTAAATCTTAAACATTTTTGGTTTATTAATCCTCAGTGTTTTTATATTGATAATAATTCTATTTTTTGAATTCTGGTAAAAATTATATGATGAGACGCGTTTTCTATCACTTTATATTATATATAAGGGACATAGAGTATATAAAGCAATTTAAAATTTGGAATAAATTTTTAGGGTTTATATGATTCTCCTAAAATTCATTTTTGTGATTGAAAAAAAGGTTGAAATCAAAAAAATAAAAACAAAATTTAAAATTTCGATGTACTAGATCAATTTAATTGTTTATTAATAATATTTTTAACATGATTTGACTTTCTTATAAATTTTAATAAATATTTGTACTTTTAATTTAATATACTTTTCAAATTTTTTCCATAACAAAGTATTTTTAATATTTCTGAATATACTTGACAATTGGCGGGTGCGGAAATTGATTTTGTAGTGGTGGAAAATGTAAAATCTTATGATGATAATTAGGTTTTTCAAATTAATAAAAATCATATTTTTTAAATATTTTTTAAAATTATTTTTTGTTTTTAATTTGCACCACAACACACATCAGTTACCATAGCGTAGGCCCATGGCCACAACTTCCTTCATGTTGGTCCCAAGGCTAAAATTGATAGAAATTAATTAAAAATAGAGATATACTGTTCTATAGTTGTTATGGTAAATTTTACATGTATAAGTAATTTCTTTACGTTTCTTATTTTAAATAGTTTAATTACAATAAATATATTTTAATACTTTCGTTGTATTTAAAGATTCTTTTATTGATTTTCTCATTGATTAAAAAAGTTCATTGTTTTGTAAATAGTTTAATGATTATTCTGAGTTATCGCCTTTTTTTGTAACTTTCATAATTATTTACTGAACAAATTTTGTCTCATTTATTTTCTTTTGCTTATGAATTTTTATAACAATGTTAAAATATTTTAATGACCAATTATGAATTTTTTGCATTAAAATTGAATCGGTTTGAAAGAAAGGATAATAAAAATTGAATCTATTCATTATTCCTTTTTATACTATTTTACAAAATTTTATTAATAAAATGGCTTTGCCAAATTCTTGAATATATAAAAAATTTTCTTAAAAATTTATATTCTTATTTTAATATAAATTCTAAATTTTTCACTTTAATGTTACACTTTAGCTAAGCAAAATAAATATATTATTGCGATTCACAAAACATAAATGTTTTGGAAGTTTATAAATTTTATGAATTTATTCACAAAATTTAAATTATTAATTCATGTGTCCTGTTAGTCCCGCTACTGTGGCTTTGACAAGAAAATTTTCAGCACACCTCGATACCCTTTCCGATTGATATATTTGAATGCATTCAAATGCCCAAAATAGGAGCATTATGAAAAATTAAATTTATAATTTACAACGAATATAAATACTTAAGGTATTATTTTAAATAATCTTTTGGAAATATGTATTTTTTTGCTTTAAAAGATTTGATTATGATTATTTTTGTTGTTAAGCAACCCTTCCAAATTTACTATTTGTTCTTGGCTTCTTGGACGCATACATAAACCCATGTTTGGTCAAGTTGACAAACATAATTGACCAATGAATTAATTTACTTGAATTAGTTCTTAGAATTGTGAAAATTTCAAGAGTTTACATGTAAATTGAAATAGTTTTTATTTTTAAAAATAAATAAAATATTGTATTGTATTGTTTGATTTAATTTAACTAATTAAATAAATTATTCAAATTTCTGTTTTTTGTGGCTATATTATTTTTGACCGTATTTATGGCATATTTTAGATTATTGGGCATTTTTGGGTTTCTATAATAGAAAATTTTTTTATTATATATTGGTATTTAATTTGTTTTATTTTTTCACATTTTAATTTTTGTTCTCTTTACTAATAATTTTTTTACTATCATCTGTATTTCATGTGCTTTAGAATGTTTTTCAATATGTATATTTTAAAGCAGAATTTATTTTATTTTTAAAAGACAAAAATATTTTCTTTAGCCAATATTATCAAATTAACCAAAGATGTTGAATTATTTAAATTCATAAATTATTTCTTGTTATCTGGTGTCCCAATCACCCACATAATGGCTTGTGTCTGTGTGAAGCGTATTTTGAAAATATTTTATTATGGCTGTATTTTTCTGCTTCTTCCTTATTTCATGCTTATAAATTAGTTTCTCAAACTAATCATTTTTAAATTTAGAATTACTTTCTTTTCTATATCATAAGAACGTATTTTATTTTTTTGTCCCATTTTACCTAAATTTATAATTGTATAAAATCATAATGTAATTATTTTTATTGTTTTTAATTCTTTTTCACAATATCATTATTTATCTTTACAAGAGTGTATTTTAGATTATTGTAAACAACAGATAGCCTTCTGTTTGTTCGCTGAAATTATTTTTATTATAAAATCTAATAAATTAATAATATTGTATAAACTCAATTGCATTATCTTTAATTGGCTAATAAGTTAATTTTAGATTAAATTTTTTTAGTTTTCCAGAAAAATGAAACTATTTTATTGAAGACTATGGTCTTTCTTGTAGGGAATGCCAATATGTTCCCTATTCATTTTGTTTTGTTTTTGAACTAATTTTCGAGTAATTCGTTCAACTAATGTTTTATACCGCATCTTTCAAGTTGTTCATTTTATAAGGGGCAATAATCCTAACGATATAAGTTTAAATTTAAATTTTAATAATTGTTCAAATTGCTTTTTTATTTCCTATATTATTTCATTTTTTGGTTATTTAATTAGTTCTATTAAAGATTTTTTAAATTAAAATATAAGTAAAATTAAGTATTTTTGAAGTTTTTGTTATCGCAGTTTTTTTTAATTTCATAATTATTTACTGAACAAATTTTGTCTCCTTTATTAAAATATTTTAATGACCAATTATGAATTTTTTGCTTTAAATTTTCCTTTATTTTCTCGCTAAAGCAATTCGCGAGAATATGACTTATCTCATGTACTGCATTACTTTTTTCTGGTTGCTTTATTTGGTTATTTTACAATGATTCATTGTTATTTTTTAGTTTGTTGGGTAATCAGAATAATATTCATCTCAAATAGTGCGGATTTCGGCTAATAGTCAATTAATAAACTTTTTGTTTTTAAATTATTTTGTCAACGTACGTTTAGCTTCTTAATTAAAATTTGGCTGTATTAGAATTAAATAATTTTATTTTATTCTTTATAATTTAATTATCAGATTGTAATTTTTAAGAATTTTTTAATTTAAAACAATTTTATCACACTTTGTTCCACTTTTGTTTTTATTTTATTTTAAATTATTGTCGAATTAATCTATTAAAATTATGCTTTATATGCTCTCAAAATTATATTTTATAAATTTTTTTATTATTACTACCTTAATTCTTCATATAGTTATTTTTTATTTGTCATATTATATAATTTCGCTAAAATAATTTAAAGAAATTCTTAATTTATAAGATAATATTTTTCTAATTAATTTCGAATATATTTAACAATAAGTTTTGAATTATTTTTTTCTTTAAACGAATTTTATTTTTTCATCAGCATATATGACTTTTTTATATTTTCAATTTTATATTGAAATTTTAAATAAAATATTTGCTAATTTATTATGATTAAACTAAATTATTTTAGTACTAGTGATATTAATCTTTTATAAACTTTTTGACATTTATATATACATGTTTTTACCCAATAAAATTTGTTGATTTTATTGTCTTAAAATTCCATTAATTTTATTTAAATTACCTCAACATTTTTTAATTAACAAGATGATTTTAAATAAATAATTTTCAAATTCTTATAATTTCCTTATTTTATGCATGACAGAAAAGGTACAAATAAAAAGAATGGTTGAAATCTAATTTCATAATATTCCCTCCCATACATTTGTTTGAAAATATTTAAATTATTTGTAAATTTAAAAGTGAAAGAAATTATTTCAGTTTTTCATGTGTTGAATTTACAAGATGAAAGCAGTTAATCGCTTGGGATAACCGTAATATTCAATAAATCGCGCCCTAAATTTAGTTTGAAAATTTAAATGATTTATTTTATATTTAGAGTAAAAAATTTTTCATTGATCATGTTTTATTGTTTAATAAATGAAAAGTAGTTTCATTAACTCACTTTACTTAATTACTTATATTTTTTATGATAATACAACACTTAGTTTTCTTGTTCTGATGAAGGAAAGTTATATTTCGGAAGATTAATTTTCATAGTCTGAAATAAGCTTTTCTGTATATTTAATTCTTTTTCGATTACTTATTAATGAACTAAATTAAGTCCTTATATTCCATTTGATGGATGTGAAGAATTATGGTATGGGTATTTTTTTCATACCCAATAAATATAAGATAAATATAATTTTCATTACAGTTTTTTGTTTGTTTATTTTTAATCTCTTGAATTGCAGCACGGCAGCGTGCCCGGCTTCATGCGAGTAATTTTATATTCAATAAAATTTTTAATTACGTTCTTTCATTAGCTGTTTTAAAGTTCATTTGTTGATTGAATTGTTAATGCATTTATAATTTATTATTTTTACTTATTTTGCAATAAGTTTTAAAATATATTTATCTCTTTTAAATTCAAACTTTTATAAATTCTTAATATTTTGTCTTCTTATTTTTAATTAGTTATAATTAATTCGCTTGCCTGAAAGAACTATATATGGGCGATTAGTTGTCTTTTTAATATTTTAAAAACATTTCTAACAGCGGTTTATTTTTTATCTCAGAATTAAAGAAATTATATTTAATTACTTTCTATTAAAACATAACAACAATGGTGTTATAATTGTAAAACTTAGATGAAAAATAATTTAACATTATTATTTTACCCATTAGTCATTTTATATTTGGATAGCTAGTTAATTTTTCAAAAAATTTAAATTTACTTTAATTATAAACTTGATTTTTTTTAATCTAAATTATGAAAATAGTTGAAAATATTTATATTAATTAGTTTATTTATATCATAACTAGAAAAAACCGATCAAGCAAATGCGACAGCAAATTCTTTGGCGATATCCTGTGTGGCTGTACATCTCATTTGATGCCAATAAAACATGAAAAATTGCATATTAATACAATCCAAGGTATTAACGTGTTTAAGGTGAATTAATGCAATAATTCGTTTTATCTTTTATTTTTATGAAAATTTAAAAATTATCTCATAAAAATTTTTCTTTTGCGACAAGATTTCGTGAAAACTTAAGTTAAGTGATGAAGTTTTATCTCTTGGCTCCATTAAATTGGCCTTATTATTTTGGTTTTTGCTCATGTTAAGACAAAACTGTTTTATTATGTTAATTTTGGCTCAATAGATAGTAATTTTTTCATTTGATTTAAACATAAATATGTATAAATTTATATATTTTAGAATGTTAAGTTTTAAATACATATTTAATTCTTACATATTTTTGGTTATTGATTATTATTATTTATTAAAATAACCAATGGTCTAGATAGTCCGGATCCAAAAAAAGCTCCGTCTTCAAAAATCTCCGGCAATTTAATAAATATTACTTTAATTTATAAAACAAATTAATTTTACATATTAATTTAAAAAAATTATTAGTTCATTTTTTTCATGAAAGGCTGGTATCATTTTTTTGTCTTTTTTATTTCTCTTTGTTTTTATAAAGATGAGTTTTTATTTTTATATCCTTTGAATTTATTTTTTAATAAAATTTAATGTTTTGGATTAAACTTTTGACAAATTTATTTGAAGTTTTAAATAATCTAACAATAATCGCAATGTATTTAATTTTAATTTCTCGATTTTTTTAATTTTTTATTTAAAATTAATATTTCCCTTATGCAAGTTATTGAAGCGCTTTATTTTAATTATGTACATTTTTAGATTTTTTTATTTAAATTTATTTTTTTGGTACAAAAGTCTTAAACAAAATACTTGGTTCGTAAATGCTTTCTGATAAATCTATTTTTCCTAATATTTTAATTTATGTCTTATTTATAATTATCTAAGCGAATATTTTCTTTAATTATTTATGTTCTTTATTATTTTGGGCTTATGAATTGGTTTTTGATAAAGATAATTTCTATTAATTTTTTTATTTTTGCATTTTAAAAATTACGAAAGAATTTTTTTATATTCTTTTTATAAATAAAAAAAAATAATAATTATTATTATTATTATTATGTTTAATTATTGAATTTTAATAAAATTGAAGAATTTTTCATAAATGGATTTATGTTTTTTTTCCTATAAAATTGTTGTAAATTATTAGTTTTTATTATTTTATAAACGACCTAGTTTTATTTTTCTTATCATATTGTATCAAATTCCATTATTTTAGTTTACTAATTAATTTTTATAATTTTTCTTGAGGTGTGAGTTCTGTATGCGTCAGTTCCAAGTAATTCTTAAGCACTTTGTTCAATTTTTTAATAAAGATAATTTCTTAAGATAGTTTAATTTTTTAATTTTTGCATTTTAAAAAATTGCGAAAGTATTGTTTTATATTCTTTATATTTTTTGTCATAGCCCATCTAATTGTTGAAGACAAATTTAAACAAAATGTGAAAAGGTTAATTTAATGAATTATTTCATATTTTTATTCCTTTCATTGAATATTTCCTATTATTTTTCTTTATTTTTTAATAAGGTTCATGTTTCATTAAACTTATTTTACATTTAGTAAATTATAAATTCTTGTATTAAGTAATTGTTATTTGATTATGCTCATGGATTTTTATCTTTATGGTTTTATTAATTAAAATGTAAATCATTTTCGTAATTTTGGTTATTATTGATTTAGTTTAATATTTTTTAAATGATAATAAATATAGTATATAATAATTTGTTATTTTAATATTTTGACTGCTTATTGAATTATTTTTATTATCTCGCATCCAAGGAAATACTTCATGTGTGCTAGTAGTTCTCGTCTAATTTTATCAAACAGATGACCAAGTATTTTTATTAAAAATTAAAAAAATGATAAATTATTGAAACATTAAATCACACAGAACGTAATATTTAATTAGTTTTGGAATTCATATGGGCTTTAAATATTGCATTATGCGAAAACATCTTTTCATAAGGCTTGTCTAATGATTGTTCACTTATTTTTCAATGAGTATGAAAAACTTCTATAAATCATAAAATGGTATTTGGACATCAATAAATTCAAATGAAATTTTAAATATTGCGGATGAAAAATTATTATTTAATCAGATAACCTTTATATTTATTAATTGGTTAATTTTGATTTGACCTAGATATATACAATTACATCAAGAACCCTGTTACAGTTAATTAATCAGTTTAGCTGTCAGACAAATTTTAATAAGCACGTTGAATTTGTTTCTAAGTCTTCTAAATTGAATAATTTTTTTTACCATTCATTGTCGATTGCGCTGCTTTTAGTTTTTTTCCTATTTCTTTAACTTTTCCTACTTTATTTTTGGTAAAGTAAATTTAAAATATTTTAATTTTTTCACTTTCATTTAACATTTTTACATATAAATTATTATTTATATTTTGAATTAGTTCTGCAATTTTCGGAATAAATTTTTGAAACAATCTTTATGCAGTTAAACTAATTTTTGTATAAAAATTTCGAGTAAAGCTTGCTTACTTTTTTTTATTATTTCTTAAAGATTTAACCCAATTTTTAATAAATAAATAATAATAATTATTATATTATTTAATTATTGAAATTATTTTAATAAAGTTGAAGAATTTTTCTTCTATAAATTGCAGTAAGGTATTGTTTTTTATTATTTATAAACGAATATGTTTTATTTTTCTTATCATATTATATCAAATTCCATTATTTTTAGTTTATTAATTTTTATTATTTTTCTTGAGATGTAAGTTCTAAGTTCTACACGTGTCATTCTCCAAGTAAACTGGGCTAATTGAAAATATTAAATTAAATATTTTGATTACAGTAACGCTGAATGGCGCAGAATGCAAATGTTTTTATTAAATATGAAAACTTAAGCTCTTTTTAATATTTTGAAATTCCATTTATTTTTATAATTGACAATTTTTTACCTATACCTTTGATTCAGAAATGTTATTTGATTTTTAAAATTTCATTAACTATAAATTTCAAAGTTTTCAATAATACAAATATTTTCTTGAATTCTCTTATGATTCAGATTTATTTAATTTTTAGATCATTTAGTCCTATATTGAACATTATTACAAATTTTTATTCGTATCATTATTTCTTATTAGAAATTAATGTAATTTTCGATTTTCAAGGTTGTATATATTTTAAATTATTTGTTCACAATTAAAATAGAACTAGTTTAAATTATTGTTTAAATTTATGTAAAATTTTCCAACATTTAGTTTTTTTGCTTTTAAAATATTTTAATTGATTTAAAAATTTTCTATAAAATCAATGTTCGTTTAGTTAAATTTAGTTATTATTTTAATGGTGATTCATCATTTACACCAAAATGATAGCGCCTCTCAGGACATAATTCGTTAGAAGTTGAGCATTCGTCTGAACCTCTTTTAAGGCAAGGAATTCAGAAGTGATTTTCACTCATAGGCCTAAAGATTATTGAAGAAATGTTTTTTGAGAAAATGTAAATCCTTCGCATAAATTTATCAAACATTGGACGTTTTTTCAAAATTCTTTTATAATTATGGTATAAATATTTTAATCAAGGCAAACATCAATCATTAAAATAATGATTTTATTTTTACATATTTTTTCTTTTCAACTTGTGTGATAAAATTGAATTAAAAATGAATTCATATTTTCTTATAATTTTAACAGATTTATCTGCTTGAGTGGCATTAAAAACTTAATGTATTTGTTTTTTCTACAATTGATTAAATTAGTTTTTTAAATTTAATTTTAATTATTCTCTCTCTAAGATTTAATAGATATGAAGGGAATTAATGTGAGGAATGATTAGTGAGATTAATTACTTTTCACAATGATTTTATAAATAAGTGCATGAGACTCACTTTGGCATAATCACAATAATAATGAAGGGCTAAATTTATGAGAAAATGAATATATTACTTGGCCGGCCGAGATTTTTCATTATTTTGCTATGATTATTTTAATGAATTGTTTAATTTTTGCTATAAGCATTAATGTTTATTTGAATTGATTTTCTAATAAGTTGTTGTTTAATTTAAGAAATAATGTTTAATTATTAATAAATGATTCATAATAATTAAAATATGGGACTTAGTCTTTTTAATCATGTTTATTCAATATAATTTAAATTTATATTTTGTTATTTTAATTTTGTTTCAATATTTTATTGTAAAAATAAATCCATTTTTAATCTTGCTTTATTTTATGATTTTGTAATTTATTTAGCAATTTTTGTCATTTTTAGCTTTATATGGGAAATAATTCATAAATTCGGCCGTTATTCTGCAGCTCCATGGACATCCGGCATTTCCACTGTTGTCTCATCTTTTATTTGTTCCCTTTCATGTCTTGCAGCTTTTTGAGCATTTCGTTTTCTTCGTCTGATTTCCTTGGCCAAAAGACGCTGAATAAAATAAAATTTATTTCAAATAAATTATTTTATGAGAATTATTTACACTGAAAATGCACAGATAAAAAATTAGATACTAATCAAAATTAAATGTTAAATTACGTTTATAATTGGAGTCGCAGGGTTTGGTTCGACTTTGGGGAATTGGCGCTTTCTAAATGGTGCAATTAATCTTCATTTTATTTTTACAAATTAACAGAATTATTTATATAGAGAGTAAGTTTTTTTTAATGAAAATAATGTGTATTTTAATAATAAATATGTTATTTAGAGGATTTTTATTGTTTTGATGTTTTTTGAATTTTTAGATGAAATATTTGCAATTTAAACACAATCAAAGGTTTAATCTTGAAAAATTTTGATGTTACACAAATTAATTATATTCAAGTGTTTAAGCGGCCATGGAATTCGGTTCGTTGTCCATTTGATGACGGAAAATGGGACCTATCCGTGTACTCATAAATTATTGAATATTTATGGATAGTTTAATTATGTTATTCCTTATGTATTAATTATTTCCTGATATTCATTTTATTCTCTTGTTTATGTCATTTGGGCCATATTATTTTAAAAATTTGTTTATTTCTAATGCTTTATAAGTTTTAGTATTTTAATATTTCAAGAATTGTTTTCCCTTTCGGAACTTAAAATTGTACGAAACGCCATTGTACGAACTGCCATGACATTAAAAATTTAAATCAATTAAATATTATCATTAAAATTATAATTATTTAAGAGCTAGCTCGCCATACTGCGGTGGCGATGGCGAACCGGTTTTGACAGATTTTATTTTTTCGACAAACTTTTATTAAATTATTTTAACATTTTGTATGTAATGGATATTCTTTACAAGCATCTATCAAATCATAAGTTTGGTATATTTTTTTACAAATATGTATTCATTTTAGTTAAGAGTGGTTTAATTTTATTTTGCATGCATTTGTTTTAGCTAATTTAATCAATAAACCGAAGGATATTTACTTATGTTCTCTTTAAATATTTCAATAAAAAAATTTAATTTCTTTTACTTTTTATGTTTAAATTTGTTCATTTGTTATTTTTTATATTAAATTAATGTTTGTTTCTTTTTCTTGGTGTTTTTCTATTCTTGCTATTATATGCAAATTTATACCTTTTACAATTTTTGGGTGAACTATAGTGAACGCCCCGTGAAAAAATGGGTCAAATGATATACCAATCGATTCGTCTCTAGGAGCTAAGCATGGAAAAATATGTCTCGAGTTGCGGAAATGCCAAAAAACCGGTTTTTGAACCGGTTTAAAACTCGAAAAATTGACTGAAAAGGGGGGCTCATGACCCTTTAAAATGGCCAAATTCGGACAAATTTGGTATCATTCTAAAGCTCTTGATGAGCTTAATCTAAAAATCATGTAATGAAGTCGAACCGACGCCATCTAAGCACTGGACAACTGAGTCCCAGTGAAAATGGACACTTCAGTACCGAAAAATAATAAACGGGAAATAACAATTTATAAGCAAAATTTCGCAAAAGGGAGCATGCGAAGACGGAGCAAGTAGTGGGGCGAGACGGAGGGCGGAGGAAGCAGTCTGACGAGCGCCACAGGCGGTTGACTGATTGGCGGGGGCCCTTCGGGCCCCCGCAGTCAACCGCCTGCGGATCACGCGCGGACTGCTTCCGTAGTCTCGCCCCACCTACTGGCCGCCGTAGTCGAGTGTGCGGCGGTTTTTTAGCGCAATACTCGATATTCAAGGCTGAACGATTTTCGTGCATTATATAAGAACTTTTTTTTTTGGGACTGAAGTGTCCATTTTCACTGTGACTCAGTTATCCCAGTGCCTAGATGGCATCGGTTCGAATTTATACCTTGTTTTTTAGACTTAGCTGATCAAGAACTTTCGAATGATACCAAATTTGTCCGAATTTGACCGTTTTAATGGATCAGGGGCCCCCTTTTTCACTCTATTTTTCGAGTTTTAAACCGGTTCAAAAACCGGTTTTTTGGCATTTCCGCAACTCGAGACATATTTTTCCATGCTTAGCTCCTAGAGACGAATCGATTGGTATATCATTTGACCCATTTTTTCACGGGGCGTTCACTATAGTTTATCCCAATTTTTTTATTTTTTACAATTTTTTATTTTTTACAATTTTTTTATTTTTTACAATTTTTTTTTCTTAAAATGAATTCAAGGGTAGTGAAATATATTCAACATTATTTATATTCCAAAATTTTAAATTTTACGTTTTCTTGTAGCAAAAAATGGAATAAATTCGTTACTGAAATAATTATAAATAGTTTTACGTTCTTATATATTCCTTATGAATTTAATCATATTCTTGGTAATATCATCTCTTCACATTGTATAAAGCATTTTTTTAGTACCTTCCGTGAATTTAATTGGTTATTTCGGTAATTTCATAATTAAATTGTATTTTATGCTCGACAGCCTTATCAGCATAAAAATATTTGCACAATATTTGAAAATGAAATAAAAATGAGATATTCGGACATTTTTTTGAATTTATTAAACTATAGAAGTTTTTACATTCAGCCTCGTTCTTTTCCCATTTAAGCCACTTGCTATTCAAATTTAAATCTCCTAAAATTACAATTGGTCAATTTTCTTCATATCCGTATGCAAAAAACTTTTGACAATTAATAAATTGATATGGGATGTCTATAATTATTTCCAGTGATTTTGAAAGCTTTTAAAATTGCGAGATAAATTTGATGATTTTCTGGTAAAATGGAATTTGTAATTGAAAATTTAATTAAAAATTAAAGTGGCGAGCATTCTTCGCGTTATGGCGAGCATTCTGCATGTTAATTTTATTTTTAATTGACTGCTCATTTTTGAGTATTTTTACAAAATTAATTAAAGTCTGATTTCAATTTGTCTTTTATTAAGAGTTAAAAATTTAATATCGTACAAAAATTTATTCGTTAAATTCGGCTCAAATAATGATAATGAAAATTAATTTAAAATCAAAAGTAATTTTTCTTTAAAAATGGGTTTCTGTCGCTATTAGATTTTTGGTCTAGATTTAATTTACTTGTTTCAAAAAAGCAAAAAATTAATCTAAATTTTCTTTATTTTGCACCGATATTTAATTTAACATTATAGTTCTTTTTCATCTATTTTTTTGTTTACAAAATAAAACATTCTTTCTTCATTTAAACTTTGCAATTTTTTATTATTTATTTATATAATAAATCTTGCCGAATTCTCTCATCAGTGTGGTTATGTTGGTTTGTGAAAAATATTTACTATTTTTATTTTAAAATTTCATTTTCATTGTTCATTGACATTAATGGCTAAAAAAGCTTAATTTACTATTATTCTTATGATATACCAAAATGTTTTTTTTTTGTTAAACATTTTTCCTTAGATGATAACTATATGATATGTAATCGTTAATTTTTTAAGAGTTTAAAATTTTGTAGCCGTAGGCTAAGGGTGATTTATTATTGTTAATCAAAATTACATTAAAAAAGCAAATATTTTACTTGGAGTGGGATCGGACTTTGTTTATGAATTTCTTTGGCATATCGTGTTTAGCAAATTTAATTTACCATGTTAAACTATCATATGTCTAAAATTTCTCTGCTCCCCGTCGAGAGAACGCTCTTCAAATTTAATTCTTATATTTATATTAACAAATTTATTTTTCTCATAATACAAAATTTATTTCAAAGTTTTTAAATAATTTATTTAAAAGGAATTTAATTAAGAACTTTTTTGCTATTTTTATTTTTTCGATTTCTTTAAAAGTTTTTATTTTTGTCTTCTTGATTATTCTTGCAATGAATGGATTGCAGTGATGGACTTTTAAATAATTAAAAAGAATTTAAAAATATTTCAATAATTAATTTATAAAAAATTCAAAATCTTTTTCAAATTGTTATTAAGTTTTGTTTTATAAGTTTATTGTAACTAATCTTTGAAACTTTTTAAATTATTTCATTTTAAATATATTAAATATATAATATTTTTTCCAAAACAAATATTTTTATTAGATTATTTATTCAACTATTAACATTAATCCGAAATTTATTATATTTATTTTCTACTTCTCGTTCGATGATATCAAAGTCATAGTGTGTGGCAAGAACTCAATAATTTTTATTAAATAATAAAGATTAAGCAATTATGAATATTTTTAACTTCCAATTTATTTTTACATACAAAATTCATACAGATGATCATTATTTTTATTAATTTGTATTTTTGCATTATTTTTTTCATGTCTATTTTTTGTTACTTTCTTCATAAATTTTCGTTTCTTCTTTAGTCTCGTGCTCTTAAACGCAGCAGCTTTGTCAAGGACCACAGTCTTTCACTTCATTTGGCCATTGTTGACAGGTACATTTCGCAGCTTCTTCTTTGCATCAATCGCTCTAAGAACCTCATACATTTTGTGTAATTATATTTAAAATTTAATTAGATTTTTAATATTTTCGTGATCTTTTTATTCTTGTATTATCCCAAATGTTTTTCGCCCTCTTGGAAAGCCTCATAACTCGTTGAGTCGATTAAAAACGACGCCTTGGAGTCCAAGTCACAATTGCTGTTATTTACTATTTTAAGTTCAGTTTAGACATAATATTTTATGTGAATATTAAAGATTTTTAAAGCAAATATGTTCTGAAATTAATAATAATGTAAGTTCGCTATATAAAAAAACCTTTTTAAAATTCATCATTAGCTTGTCATGTAATTTGGTTTTCAGTGGAAACTCAACTCATCACACATTTTAAAGCCCTATGAAAATATATTGTAACAACTTAATAAATTTATTTTTTAAATTTATTGCAGATTTATTAAGGAACCGTTATAGAAATATTCGTCGTGCGTCATAAAAATATTTAAGTCAATTTCTTTTTTAATATTAGATTTTGTAATGTAATGTTGATTATTTTATTGTGATTTAAGTTTATCATAATTTTTGAGTTTGTTTTGTGATTTAGCACTTGATAATTTATTTTATTAAAAAAATGAAGATTTTCTGGCTAAATTTTTTGTCTGTTTCGCAATTTTTTTTTAACTCCATCCAGCTTTTCTTTTAACCGTCAGGATATTTTGGTATATCTCGTTTGCCTCGCATTCCAAAAATAACGGCAAAAGCCGAACGCAATCTGGTGGGTGTCACCCCGATGCTGTGGTAATCAAATAAACTTCCCTATAAACATATAAAAGTCGTCATTTCAAATAAAAGAATTCCATGCTTATAAAGGATAAGACTTTTATATTTCCTCTGTTTTTTATTAATTTTATTTTTCAATTTTAAAGTTTATTCTTTCATCTGAAATATGTGCCTTATAAGTAAATTTGCTTTTTCATATTTTGACGTCGATAGAGATTTTTTTAAAAATAGCTTAAGAAGTGAATCATTTTTATTTTTTTACAAAAATTTTCAAACATATTAACTTTTTTATTTATAAAATTAAGCATAGTAATTTAAAAAATAAATATATTTTTTCGTAAAAATGCAATTATTTTTTCAAATTTCTTTTTACTTTATTTCTGGCAGATTTGCATGTGTTACAGCATTAAATGGTGAGGTCGAAACAATCAGTCAAGAAATGCAAGGCGGAAAGCAATTGATTGCATTAATTGCATCAACAATATTGTGGGATATTTGTTAAACTCAGATTGTGGTTAAAATATAATTGCTCAATGTTCAAATAACTCAAAACGGTTTAATTTGAAGACAGACAATATTGAAATTAAAAAAAAACAAAAGAGAGATAAATATTAATATTTTTTACCATGTTATTTTTTTATCATTATTAAGGAAAAACTATTACCCAGCTTTTTCGGTGGCATATATAAGAAATAAAACGAATCTAACACCTTGAATAATTCCGAATTCAAGAACAATTTACAATAAGGACCTTCTTTTACTTTTTATGGTATATATTTGTCATCCACAAGATTTCATGTATTTTTAGTATATGCTTTCAATTTAATTATTTTTTGCTATCGAATTTATAAAAAAAAATTTGTGAAAGCTGCAGATAATATTTAGGAGAAGTTTCGAAAAAAATTCTTGAAGTTTCTTTTCATTGTTTTAATTTATGAATATCAAAACTATTTGAGATATGTTTAAAATTCCTTGAGTTCTTATTATTTTATTTATTTTTTTCATTATTTTCTTAATTTTGCTTTAAATTTTACATTAACAAAAATATGTGAATTTTTAATTTTGGCCTGCGTTATCAACAACATTAAAAAACTTTTAATATACCTTTTATTTTTCTGGTTTTCGATTCTAAATTAATAAATTAATTTCAATTAAAATAATTTTTTTCTTCATTTATATTTGTCTTACAGTTTTCGTTATATATTAAATAAAATTTAATATTTATCATCCATTCGTAATATTTATATTTTTTGCATTTGTGAGTTGATATCTGTATTAGCTTTCTCGCGATGAGAATCCTTAGTAGTGGTTACCTTATATTTAATTTTATTTTTAGATAAACTTTTTTTTATACAATAAAAAATTTTATTTTATTTTTATAAATTTCAGTTGATCATCCGGATTTTAAGGGATTCAAATTGATTAAAAAAAATTATTTGGAAAACCAAAATTTTTTGGATGCCCAATTTTATAATGCTTTAAATAATGCATTTTGATCTTTTATGCTATTTATTATTCATCTATTGTCTACAGCAATTCTTTGATTATTTTAAAATATTTTGGTCAATAATGATAAATTATGCATTATTTTATTGATAAAATCCATATCCTCGAATTGTTCTTTTTTTTTGTATAATTGTTTAATTTATTTAATTGGATAAAAGAAACAGCTATTCTATTAATGAACTAATAAGAATACTTTGACAAATGAAAACTAAAATTTTCCTTTTTACTATTTTCTAATATATAAATATATTTTTTATTAGTGTATTTGCAAATTAATTAGATTCTACATTACAATCTTTATTTTATTATTTGTCTTATTTTTTAAATTTTTATGATTCAATGATTCAATTTCTTTTGTCTCATGAATTTGTATTTCTAATTTAATATACTTTTCAAAAAATTTTATATAAATTTTTTAAATAAAAAAGTATTTTTATTATTTTTGAAATATACTTGAACAATTTGCGGTTTTGAGTTAAGTATTGGCGGTGGGTGCGGCATATATAAAATCTATGATTATAATTAGCTTATCTAAAACACATACAAATTATTTTTAGTTATTTTAAATATGTTTAATTTCATGGTATTTAATATTTATTGATCCTATCATTTATTAGGAAAAGTTTACTTACATTTTAAGTTTTATGTAAAACGATATTTAAATTTATTGTATATTTAAACATAATTTTTATTTGTATAGACAGCGTAAGGGATTTTCTTTATAATTAAAATGGTTATTTTTTTGTTCCATTACTATTTTTAATAATCTTTTCAAAATTATTTTTTGGTCATCAGTTCGTTTGTTTTTTGCACTTCTTTTTGAATTTAATTGTTAACTGATTTTTTTTTAATTTCAACATTAAAGTTAGTTTTTAAGAGAATTATTGCGAATGTGACCTTAATAACAATCATTGCATCCTTGTTCGTTTGTAATTAATGTAAAAAATTTGCTCAAAAGCAATATTATTTCTTTAATTATATCATTATTTTTTATTATTATTCAATTTTGGGTTTAGCTTGAAAACGTTAACAATCTTTTTAATGTATATAATTTTTTTCATGGGCAGTCTCACTTTAGTTTTAATTCATTTTTAAAATTTATGTTATAATATCGCTACGGAATGGAACTGGTTGCGTTTACGATGCATTTCTAAGTGTTTTGAATAATTTTTGTTGTCTTTCTCTTTAAAAAATAATTAATTTTTCAGTTTAAGTTTAAAAAAAAATTTTATGTAGTATTTTTTAAATTTCCTATATAACTTTATAGATCGGTAGGTAGCAGAAAAGCATATTTTCTTTATGTTTTATGAGAGTTTTAATAATTATTTATTTTTAATTTATTCATCAAAAATTTATGTATTCAATATTTATAAATTTATGGCTTTATATGCATTTAATTTTATAATCTAAGCCCACTATTTATTAGTAAAAATAAATAAATTTTACTATTTATTTAATTTAAAAAATTATTAATATGGAATAATAATTTCCTTAATAAATGTTCATATTTCATCAGTCACAAAATATTATATTTTAGTAAAGTTTTTCTATTATTATTTTTATTATTATAAATGAAAATAATAATATTATTTTTTGATTATAATAAATTCTTTATATAAACTTAATTTAGTGTGCATCTTAGCCTGAAGATGGCCTATGGATTTCAGCCAATTCGATCGACAAAAGGGGATCAGAGCTAGTTGATTTATTTTGCCTTATTTACTTAAGGAACATTTTTTTTATTTTCATAAGGTTTAGTTTATTTTTAAATATATATATATATTTATATTTAAATTAATAAAAATAATGTTATAACGTAAAAATAATATTATTTGTTTCGATTAATTTATTCAAAAAATTATAAATTATTTCTTATATGTTAGTGCATCATGTCTGGATATTTAAAGCGCCATATTTTTTATTTTTGAAAAATTCACTCATTTAAAAATTTTATTTTATTTCATATTATTATTTTTTGAGGGTTCAACTGAAATACTCTCATCGATTTTTCACTTAATCATATAAATTAATAAATACACTAATTTTATAATTTTAGATAAAATTTTTTGGAAATAATCATTAATAATAAAAGTATATTAAATTCATTCAGAATAAAAAATTCAGTTAATTAGCCTGCATTAAAAAGTCTGAATACGTGACAAACTTCAATGAAAAATTTTGATTATAAAGCAATATTTAACAAAGACATTTATAATAACCTGCATTAATTTTACGCTTTTCCCTTTGCGTAAAATATTTTTGTTTTGATTTAATAAATATATGTATTTTTTCTATTTAGAAAATTTAAATAATTAGCTAACTTTAAAATTCTCTATAATATTTTTTATTCTTCTTAATTTCTTGTGCTAAAATTATTCATGTTTCTTTTGTGTATAGGTGACATTTTATTTTTTTAATAAAAATAACTTAATATTTTTATTAATGTAAATTAATATCCAATAAAGTCATTTAAAAAGAAATTATCTAAAATTTACAACAATAAAAAAATTATAGAATAAACATTTAGTTAAAACTTTCGATAAAGGTTTATATTTGTTCTTTTTTTAATATTCAACTATAAAGAATTTAATGTTTTTGCTAATTTATTATTGGATGCCATAATTCGATGATCTTGAAAATAGTTCATTTTTATATAAAATTTATAAATTTAATTTTTTAATAAATCACAAAAATTATCATGGCCTTTTTTATTTATTGTTACTGTATTTCTATTAATTTATTTGACATAAATTTATTAACATTGGAAAATAAATTTTCCTTTATTTATTTGATGAAATTTATTTTGGTATGTCTTTCTATCTGTGAACTAAAAAAAGGTTTATTTTTATTTGAGATTACCAAGGCCCAGGTCTTAGGTACTAAAAATCATGAAAGAAATATCAAAAAAATAACTTTAAAAAATACGAAAATAGGTAATTATAATTAATACAAATAATCTGCCGGTCCGAGCTCCTTCATTAAATAAAATTAATGCGATGATTTTCAACCATATTTGGACAAAATTCTGCAATTTAAAGGCAATATACAGAAAAAACGGAATGGAGAAAACGAAAGATAAAAACCATCTCATAATGTTTTTCGAGAAAAAACGGATAAAAACTTTTTTCATTCATATTTTTTTTTTAAATTACTTAATTTTTGCAAGGAAATAACAATGTAAAGAAATAAATTTTTAAAAAGCAAGAAAAAATGAAGTCGATAAAAAGTGGGGTGGAGGTCTCATCGGCGGATGGAATGGAGCAATGCCAAATGGTGTGCTGTGATGGTAATAACGCCAAGCCAATGAATGGTGCGATGGGTGCGCGTCGTTTTGTGTCGATTTGCTACTAAGAATTCAGCGAGAGATTGATAGATAAAGAGTCAGAGAAAGAAAGAGAAATTAAAGAGGGGGAAGAAAAGAAACAGAGAGAGGAAGATAGAGATGATGAGCGACATAAAATGTATTGTGCGAAGACAATGAGAGAGAGAGAGGAAGGGAGGGAGAGGCATAGAGAGAGAGAGAGAGAGACTAAAGCTAAAAGAGATAGGTAAGTGAGGGGAAGGGGAGAGAAAGTGAATGAAAATTTGGACAATCCCTAACCCAGGAATGAAGGATAGAGAGTATGAGGATATAAAATACATTTTTGGCAAATTTTCAAAAATTTTCAACATAAATTTGTTGTTTGTTGACCAAAATTTTTGTAATTATTTTCTTTCTTGACCAAATTTTGATTTTTGAAACTTTCTTAATTTTAGGAAAATATATTTTTATTATTTGCAACAATAATAATGAATAAAATTGTTTGCCTTAATTTGAAATTATTTTCATATACAAAAACAGCAATTAAAAATTATACCCTTAAATATGGAATTTTTTCGACCTGCACTTTTTTCGCCCTTAGAGACATAATCATTTAATTCTTTTAAAATGATGATTTCATAATTTTTATAAAAGTAACACTAATTATTAATTCACATTTTAGTGACGTAAATTAATTCACATGTTTAAATAAATCTGAGTGTTAAAAAAATAAATTTGCTTATGGGTTAGTTACTGATGTTTAATTTTAATTTTGAAATACATAAATGGTGAATTTTACAAAAAGCAGAAAATTTAAAGTTTATTTATTTTTTCATGTAACGTAAGAATCTACAATAAATGATCTTGAAATGATCAAAAAATTGTGAAAAAAAATGTGAAATGGTTTCCATAATTTGCCAACCTTTAATACAGTGAACCTTAGTAAAAGTAAAATTTTTAATTTAAAATTAATGAATTATTTTTCAATAGGATTTAAAATTTAAAATTTTGATTAAACCGGCAAAGGCAAAATTTACGAGAAAAAAAGTTATTTTTTAATTTGATTATTTTTCAAGCGAAAATAAAAGATACCTTTAATTTTATTAATAATTCTTATACTTATTTTCAAACTTGTCAGTGTGCTTCAGCCATTTTCGTAGACACACAAATCTTTAAGAAATTATTAAATATTGTGGTTCGGTTTTGCTTTTAAATGGCAAATGGAAATTCTAATATTTCTTTTTATATATTTACACAATGATATTATTGCTACAAATAAACTTTATGGAATGACTCTTATCATTTTTGAAATTTCTTTTGAACAAATTTTTATTTATTAGGTTAAAATAGAACAAAATTTATGAGATTGCATTTTGTTGTGGCGAATTATACAATAAATTGGGACTCGAAGCCTTATGAGATAATTCACTCTTTTTTTTTGCTTTATAAATATACACATTAAATTAGAATATAAAAAAAATTGCTTTCCATTTTTTCTTCTGTCTTCATTAAAGAATTGTTTTTTGCATAAAAATTAAATTAATTATATTATTATATTAGTTCAAATTGTCTTAAATTAAATTTTGGGCCATATGTATTAATTATTAGATAAAACGTTTTACCACATTCTTCATATTTTATAAAAATTTTCTAGAAATTCTTGTTTTTAATATGTATTTCTGAGAAATTTTAAATATTCTTTTGGCAGCGCATTCACAGGCACGTAGCATAAGAAATGTTAAATTGGAAGCAAATATTGTTTATAATTTAGTTAATTTGCAAATTAATTACTTTTAAATTTGCAAACAAAAGATTGAGAAATGCTTGAAATTTTTTTGTATAATTATTTTTGCAAAAAAGCATATTTATTAGTTTAAATTTTTTAAGAAATAAAATTTTTATTATTAATATTAATGTTTGAGTGGCATCCAATATAAATATTCTGGCATTATTTCATTTTTGTACAAGATGGAATATTAAATGTTTGCAAGCATTAAAATAATTTTAAACAAATTATTATGTTTTTATAATTTTATTTGTAATCCATTTAGTGAATTATTATAAGGTAATTTTGAACGGATATTTTCATTAAATTTCTCCTAATTTTTTTTTGACTTTTTAAAAAATTTTTAATTAGTTATATTTGATTATAAATAATGTTTTGAATTATTCAGCTAATACTGCAGAATTCGTACAGACTTTTGCACTAATTAGTGTCTAACTTATGTTTATGGAAATGGTATGAAATTTACTAATCCAGGACATAACCCTGGGGGACGCCAATGCAAGTTTAATTTTTTTTTTTTTTAATTTTGTCATTTGATTTTTCTCATGTGTTCATAAAGTTTCATTGGATGCATTTATCATTTTTCCTGATTAAATTTTTGAAAAATGCAATTAATTCATTGCTTTTTCAGTTTTATATGTCCATCCACTGTGAATTATTATAAGGAGTCATTATTTAAATTTTATTTCTTAAATTCTGTTTTTTGCTTTTTTAAATTAAATTTAACCTAACCATTTTCCGGATTAAATGTTTCATTACTTTCATTTATAACGAGGTTTTCTTGAATTAATCCATATTGCTATTTTTCAGTTTTTAGTCCATAATTGAGATTTGGTTTTTTTACTTTTTATGTATTCAATATCTATTTTCTTGTCGTTCGTTATATACAATAATTGCGACTTTTTATCATTAATTTTGTTCATTCAAATATTTTCTATTTTTAAAGAAAAATATTTTGATTCATTAAAAATCCGGTGTACTATATAATATGTATGTAGAACTTTTGCTAAATGTTTTAAACCATGAAAGAAAGTTCCAAAGAATTCGCTGATACTTTCTATTTATCATTTAGAGTTCATTTATTTATTATACTTGTATTTAATCTTATATTTGCTAAACTAAACTCTCATATATAATAATTTTTTGTAAGATTAGGATGTAGATATTCATTAGAACTATCCATTGTTCGATTTTATATAATTATCTTTAAATCATTAATTATTCTTGCGTATTAAATATTAAAAGCTTTTGCTAATTTTTTAATTGTTAAATTAAAATTATAGTGTAGGGTTACTCTACTCTAGCCAAGTTGTAGGTATTTGGTTGATCAAAGGCTGCGGCATGAGGCTGTTATCCGCGCTACTCAATCATTCAGTCAATTCTCGGAGTTTTTTGGTCAAGTTGTACTTGAGCATAAAAGCACGCTAAATATGGAACTTTTTACTATATTTCATCGTAATTATTGGTTTTACTTCAAAAAGTTTGGAGTATTTAATTTTTTTAATGTTTAATTTCTAATAAAGATAATTATTATATTTGTTGAAATTTGAAGGTATCTAATTCAGATTTTATGTTTTTGGAACGTAGACAAAAATCAACAGATATTTTGTAATATTCTTTGATGTTAAATTTAATGCAAATTATATTTCTTTTCTCACTTTGTGTGCTTATTAAAAAATTGCACTTTAGTTGTAATTTAAAAATTTAATTATGCTTAATGATTTTTAATGATTTTTGGTATTAAATTCATTTTAGTTCGTGCTACATCTCCTGGGGTATTTTGCCTTTTCCAATTAGCCGTAGCCATCAGCCTTTCATCGTTCATATCTCGCCCTGCCTTTATCCTTTTAATTTCACATTTAAGTAATATAAATATATATAATATGAAACAAAATAACGTTTTAATGCTAAATTTAATTATTAATTTTTATATATTTTTTGGTTTGAGTTTCTTTTAATTATTGACATTTTTCTCTTTTATTGTTTTCCGGTTCATTTATTCAATTTTTGGTTTTGAATTATTATTTTTTCTTAATTTTATTTGTTTTGTTATTGGTCTTCAATAAATAAATATTTGTACCGTTGGTCAGCTTTGAAAATTCGGGGACCGAACATATTATGTTTATTTATTTTAAGAATTTTTATTTTTAAATATTGTTTCGGGAACGGGAAAACAGAAAAGATGGGACGGGTTCCTGTCTTTTTTCCCGTAAACCCGTCAATTCTTAACGGGAATCCGCCTTTTATATATTAAAATATTTTTAAATTATTAAATTACTAAAATTAAATTTTAATAAATTATTTATTAATTTTTTCTAAATAAAATTATCTTAGAAAAAGAATAAATTTCTTAATCAGAAAGTGGGATTGAACGAAGGGAAACCCCGAAAAAAATGAATCTTAGCCACATGCCATATTTTCCGCAATTTCATAAGAAATTTCTCAGATCCCCATTTAATTCATTTTTCGTCTTATTTAAAGACTTTTAATTTTATTCCTATAAATTTCAATATTTAAAAATAATAAAGATGTTTAATTAACTAAGTATATTGTTCGTATACAACGTTGGAGTTCGATAAATTTGAGTCACAAATTTATTTAAAAATATTTATTAATGATAATTTAAAACAAATAAAAAACAAATTCTATCATAATAGGAGTTTTTGAAGAAACTTTTTAAAAATTAATATAAATTTTTCACCTTTGCTAATTCAAAATAAAAAATATATTATTAAAAAACAACATGACTTTGTAGATTTTGAACAGTATATGGAAGACTGTACAGGATACATGTAAATGTAGCTTTTGGCAAAAAAAAGCCCGTTAAAATATTAATAGAATTCTCTATAGCAATTATATAATAATAATAACATCAGTATGAATTATATAAATAACTACTATCATTATGAAAATCTTTTCTTATTTTACGCCAAAAAATTTTAAAATATATAAAATTTATTACTAGTGTAAATATTTGAAATAAATCTCTTAATATTAATAGATTCACTACAGTATAAGATTTTTATAAGTGATTGCTGGAGGTTTCTATTGCGACATGAGTAATATTAAAAAATAAATAAAATTAAAAAAAGATTTGTATAATTACCCAAACAATTAAATATTAACGAAAATAAGTAAAATTTATACTAAACAAAAGTAATTATTTTCCAAAATAAATAAGAAAAATATAGAATTTAACTAGATTTTCTAAACCACCTTAAGAAAATATCGAGTTATGGGAATCATTATAAAAATATTTTGTGGTTCTTTTCAAATTATTTTATGCTGGATGGACTTCGTTGACGTCATCTTTGCCAACTTTATTTAATATTTCATGGAGTTAGTAAATAAAATAATACATTATTTCTTTAGATTTCAAGCTTTATTATAAATAAATAATTATTAAAGCAAATATTAACAAACAGATAATTTCAAAACAAAATTAAAATTATATAAGAGAATGCTCCTATTTAGGACCATTATGTAATGGGATTTTGTTGATAAGATAATTTCGACCTCGATCAAAATATTTAAATTATACATACAGATCCTAGGTAAAAATAAACAAAATGAATAAATTGACTAAATAGAAAAATTATAGGTAATACAAATAAATTAACAAAATGAAGAAAGAATAACAAAAATTTAGTGTTCTATTAAAAAATGATTAAACCGATGAAATTAATTATAAGTATAAAAAGGAAATAAGTAGATTTAAGATTTAACGTTTTATTTACATATTAATTTTATTGCACAATTAATTATTTAATTTTTACTATTGACACCATTGTTTGTTGGAAAAAAATTTAAAAAACATTGAAAATTTTTTTTTGTTTGTAAAATTACAATATATAACAAAAAATTTAATATCTTACAAAAAAATATGATTAAATTGTTTTTAGCATTAAATTTAATTTTTCAAACTGAGCATAACATATTTTTTGCATTTTAAATATAAACATTTTAAGAGCGGAAAGTATGAATGCTAAAGCATAATGACATTAAAGTGAGAAAGTATGTAAGATTTAATAAAATTTATAATTTGAAAAACAATAATAAAATTAATTTTTTATGTTATAATAATAAACTATCTTATTTTTATTCGAAAAAAACCAAATAATATGTTTTAAAAACTCTTATAATGAAAAAAAATATTAAATAAGATGTAAAACAATTTTTTATTTTTGCAGTTTTCTGTTAAAAAAAATTTAACGATTATTTATACATATTCTTCGGGTACCGTCTAAGCCAAGCAAAAATGTATAATTTGCCAATTAGACTTCTCAGAATTAACTAATAGTCGATCAAAGCGGCCATACGTTTGACATTAACCTTCGGATAGATCCGGCAGTGGATTTTACAACAAATGATGTATCGCTTGCTAAACAAGAGGGCATATCCCATAAAGATTGTAAAAATAATTTATTTCATAAATTTTTATTTATTTTCTAATAAAAGTACATTTAATGTTTAATTTCTAAAGAATAATGTATATTTTCTTAGAAGAAAAAAGTTTTCAATATAAGAAACAACATACATTAATCATAATTTATTTGGAAAGCCAAGAAAAAAAATCTCAAATTATCTAAGTTTCTTGAATAACATGATGAAAGAAAAAAATATTATTAATAAAAATTAAGTATTATTTAAAGTAAAACTTCAAAGTTACCGTATTTGCTCTAATTAAGGCCCCGTCTCCATTAAAGGCCCTGTCTCCAATTATGTCCCCCTTTCTGAGGATGTTGAAAAATAATCGCCCCGGGGCCTTAATTAGAGCAAATACGGTATGTCGCAATGCAACGGCCCCGAAATCACCTTTAAAATTATTCTCGAAAAACATTACCTTAAAAAAGAATCGATTTGGCCATATGAGATTAAATCTCGATTTAAAATTATCTCCCAACATCGGACAAACATTAATGGAAGATTTCGTTGATGATCACAAAGGATGTGCGACAAAGCAAGCATTTATTTTAACAAATATTTTATCTGATAATCATTCACCCGTGACTTGCTTAACTTTTAAATGATATGCAGATAAAAAAGTAAAAATATAAAACACAAAGCCAAAAGAATTAATATTTCATTATTTTAAATAACTACAATTAATGTGATGAAAATATGTTAGAGTAGAGCGGTCATCGGTAATTGTAAAAAAACCGGTACCGGTACTGATTCGGTAATGCAAATACCGATACCGGTAACGGTACCAACTTTTTCCACCGGTACCGGTACCGGTAAAAACCGGTAATTTTCCAATGTTAAAAATTTTTGGACAAAATTTTTCAAATACAAAATTTCTATTCTGTTTTCGCGCGAGTGCCTGTTTTAGCATTATAATTGTTCAGAAGTATATGTATATAAAGTTGACTAAATTTTTTTTCTCTTCAAATTCAGGATAAAGAACACTAAACTCAGATTTAGACCCCAAAATTCAGGTTTTTGCAAAACAAGGGGGTCAGCGTTTTATGGGATTTCAGGATAAATCTTTTCTTAGTTTTCCTTTCATTTATTAGTTTTGAAATATAAAGTTTTTGATTTATTTCTTCTTCTTGCGATGGATAATTATCATCGTAATTTTTATTAATTTTAATACTTTCATAAATGTTCTTAAGAATATTAAATTTTATTTAATTTTTCATTGTTGACTAATTATTAGTTCTAATTATTTGATCTAAAAATAGATGAATGAAAAATCGATCCATTTCTTTTTATTTATTTGTCTACATGTATTTATTATACAAGTAGAGCAAAGTCACCGGCTGTTTTTATGCAGCGGTTGTGACAAAATTAAAGAAAATTTAATGAAATTTACATTTTTTAGTTGTTTTTATTTATGGAAATTATTGAATTATTTGAGTTATTTAATAACCAACGTAAGATAATTGTAAAGCTATATTTACAAATTATTTTCAAATTTTCACATGGACGTAAATTAAAACAAAACATTAAGAAAAAATTTTAAAATTATATTTTGAATGAAAGTAAAAAATTTTTAAATTAAACATTTTTTGCTTTTATTAATTTTTTACCGACTTAAAATATTTTTAAGCTTTTGGGTTATCGAGAGACTTTTAGTCGAGGGCACCCGGTGCTTAGCTTTAAATTTATTATTAAATTTTTTATACGTCTCTTAAATATAATATTTTTTCGTTAATTTAATTTTCATGCTTTTTCTTTGTTTATTATAAATTAAACAAATTTAATAACATTTTTTCAATCTCCATTAAATTATAAGTTCGGTTCGATAAACTTATTATTAATTAATTGATGAATAACTTGCCAACCCAAATTTTTAAAAGTTGTTTTTATTTAAAAAACATTTTGCGTCAATATTTGATGTATTTGAAGGGTTGCTAGCAAAATCTCAATAACTTATAATTGTTATATTAAGTGTAATAAATTTTTTATTATGAATTTTCATAAACTATTCATCTATTCGGTGAATGTATTTCCTTTTTTGAATCTTATTACATAAAACTCTTTGATTTAAAATTATCAGCAAACTTTGTTTATTTCTTAAAAAATTATTAAAATTTCACTTTCAATGTTCTTTCGTTTTTTATGAAAAATAAAATTAAACTTTTTAAAGTAGCCGTTTGCTTAACGATAATATTTAAATTTATACTTTAATTTCCAGTTAAATTTTTAGAATTATATTTGCCAAAAATAGTAAATAATTTTTTAAAGATGAAAGTTTTTGAAAATTATAAAATAAACAAAAAAGTATTTTTCAAAATTATTTGTTAGAGTTATTTATATTATCTTCAAATTCTGCCGTTTTAAGAATTTCACCATACTATTCGCATTTAATTCAATGTCAATAAGACGAGATGCATTGATTTTGTTTAAACTAATCAAAAGGTTTTTTTAAATATTTTGAATTAAATTTTGAGTGTGTCATTAATAAAATTGCTTTAGAAGACTTATTTTCATATTTTTTTAAATTAAATATTGTAAGTTTGTTTTATGAGCTCGGCTAAGCTTGATGAAGTTTCACCAAATGAAGTGAATATGAACATATTCAAACAAATTAAATATAATTGCGACTCAAAAAACATTACAATGACAATTTATCTATTTAATTCAATTAATAATACATTTTGTTAATCTTGCTTCTGATAATCGAAGGATGCATAAAAGAAAATTTCTTTTTAAATTTTTTAAATATTATTATTATTATATATGAAGAAATATCATCAATTTACTAGGCTCAAGAAACTCACTGCCATCAAGCTGAACAAGGATTGTGCAGACAGTTCTATTGTCACGCGGTCGTAGCCATTGCTTGCCAATTAAGACGTGATTGTTCCTTATTTTATGAAATTTATTCGGTAAAAGCATTTATTGTCCAAACTAATCATTATTTTAAATAAGTAGTTTCGGGAATAAAATTTTATATTGATGATCTTTTATTATCAATTTTGCGTCCCAAAGTAGTTTTAGTAGTTGGTATTAATATCAAAATATTTTTCTCATTCGCAATGGATATGAAAATGATCAATTATTCATTCTCTTTTCGCCTTTTACATTTAAATTTGCTTAAAATGCAAACAAGAACAAAAATATTATTGTGATTCAAAAGGCTGCAGTTTTTGAAATTATGAATTTTATGAGTTTTATTGGTTAATTTGATAAATGAATAAATTATACGCAGTTAGTTTCACTTCTGCTATTGAAGTATGCCAAATCATGTAAACATACTGTAATAAGAGAAAGATTTCCATGCTTAGAAATAGTTATATTGTATATTGATTTATTAAATACTACTTTAAATTATATTTTTTCATCAAAAGTTGGTTTGAGTTTATGAATTGAATTTTTTTATTTTCATTTTTGTATTTTTTATTTTATAAAATTATGAATAATAATTTTAAAAAATAATAATATCTTTAAATAATTTAGTAGGACTTTTCAAACATATTATTTTTGTTTTAAAAATTATAAATAATAATTTTAAAAATAAATAATCTATTTTTAAATAATTTAGTGTTTTAACTAAATTATGTTATTAGATTTCTATTTTTTATTTTTTCAAAAAATTCTTTCTTCGTTTAATAAAAACATAAATTATTATTTTCTTTGATTTCTTTTAATTTAGTATCATGGAGTTAAGCATTAAACCATTCTTCCTGATGAATGTCTCAAGTAGGCATTCTGGATAAATATGTTGTCTTTAACCATGTTTCATCTTTAAAAACAGTTGGAAAAAAGATTAGAATAAATTTTTTTCATTGAAAAAGTAACTTGCTTTTGCTTATTTGTTTGTAAATAAATGGTATATTTTGGATAATTCCAACATGCCGAAAGGCACCGCGGCGGGGAGAATTGTGGTTTTTGGTGTGATTTGTTAGAAGATTTTGTTCTAGAGTTCAAGAAAACGCTTATTTTTAAATTTAAGCAGGAATTTAATCAATATACGCTAATTTACTCGGCGGTTAAAAATTTCCCAAATGTCGGTAATCGTCCGGGGCTGGGGGGCGGGCAATAGCAATAAAATTTATTTTCAACTTACATGAAAAATTAATCTGTAAGTTAAAAAATCCAACTATAAATTTCTTAACGTTTTTCAAATATTATCAAATGAACTTAAATTGAAAATTAACAATAAACTTATATAATAATCTATATATTTTGTAAAAAACAAACATTTTATCAGATGATTTATTTCTTTTAGGAATCCTGGAAAAATAAAAATCATCCATTTTTTCAATTTGAGTAAATCACATCTAAAATATATTATTCTTTCAAAATTTTGATAAACAAACAAATTGCAAAGATTCGCGTTAGATTAAGTAGCTTTTGCATGGGAGCGTGGGTTGATTTTCAACTAGTAAATTAAAATAATAATTTATTTATAATGCCTTGGGACCTGTTGGGAGGTTTTTAAAGGAATTGTTGTTTTATTAATTTTTCATAGTTTACTATTTTATTTATCACTTTTTCAAACCTTTAAATCACTAAATCATTAATGCTTTAATTATTAAAAAGTTTTATTTTATTTATAGATTTATCTATTTTCATGTATATAATTTTTTAGGCATCTTCAAGCATAGTTTAATGCATTATTAATTATTTTTAGTTATTATTTTACCCAATTACATAGTGGATTTTATATTTGTTATCATAGTTCCAGTGAATAGAGGCGGCGGATACATATCAATACAAAGTTTAAAATCTATTTTTTGATTACTTTCACAGAATTTTATTTAATGAGACATTTTTGAAATGAATAAAAATTTATTTGATGATTTTAATTTATTGCTATGAATTTTCATTATTTTTACATCATTGTTAGCCGGAGTCAGAAAATGCCTAATTTGCAAATTTTATGGATGTAAAGGGCACGTACGAAATTGCCTCCATTGAGACGAGCCTGTCGAACGCCTGAAGGGCTTTTGTTAGCTCCTCGTGAAATGGCGTAACTACAGTTACAGCCAGAACACATGGGAACCCTTTGAAGACATTCAAGCGGTAGTAATTTTTTGTTTATAATTAATTTAAAATATTTATATATTTGTTTTTAGACAGCTCCGTAATTAGCCCAAAAATTTTACTTTATTTATTAATGTACTATTTATGAATAACTTTTACGCTCATCGTAACAACTTATCACATATAATAGAAAATGAATCTTTTATGTCAATTCTAGGCATCTAATTTGGTTGCTCTCAATTTTGTAGATTATATAAATAGTTAAATTAGTAGTTTGTTATTATTAATTTAACAGCATGATATATATTCAATAATATCTTTGTTAATGTGCGTTGTTATAGCCGTATTTTAAATGATGGTTTTTAAATAATGACATAGCACCTTGTCATTGCAATGCAAAATAAGGGTTTTTATTGTGTATAATTTAATTCTCAATGTATAATATAATTCTCTTCGACATTGGGTAATGTATTATTAGCATAATTATGAATTTCACTCTATTTTTAGCTTATCTTTAAGTAAATACTTTTAAATGAAATCAAAGCGATGAATACGTAATCCTTTAAACCACTCGACCTTCAGTAGAATTCAGATTGTTATCATTTTTTGTATATTTTCCGCTAACTATTTTCATTATTCTTCATTTTCATAATTATGAATATATTTATATAAATTATAATAAACTAGCGAATATGCAATCTTTATATTTATTCTTACATATGTTTAAATTCTTAATATCTATTGCACTGTGAGCATAAAATTAATCGCATAACAAGAAGCATTAAGCAATAATCGTATTCTTTCTCGTTCCTTTGATTTCCTTTTTCTATCGTTTAAATGATTCAAAATGTTATATACACTTTACTTCAATTTTTTTTTATTATTGACTTTAACTTTTATAATATTAAAGTTTTTAATTGATTTTTGAACCCAATAAATTTTGTTTTTATTTTGACAAATTTAATGCCGTTATTTGATATATATTTGCAGATAAACCAAATTTTCATATTTTATAAAATCTATTTATTTGTTATTTTCATGACAATTCATTTTGCTATTCCTTTCTTGAAATTCTCGTAACATCCAGTGACAATAAGCAGATCATTCGTCAGTTGTGTTGATTCTTGTGTAATTGTCGTCAAAATACATTAGATTTTTTGTGGGCGAAAATATGTCTCAGTACTAGCACTTTTAAATTTTAAAAATTATATATTTTTTATAAATTATTAATATTTATCTGTATTCATTATTCAATTCTAGATTTGGATAATGTATAAGATTCCTTTATAATGAAATGTGGATATATTATTTCTTGAGGATATTTATCACTTTTTGTAAATAAATAAAATATTATGAATGTATGCTTATCATTATTCTGGTTGTTATCTGAAGTATTTTATTAAAAATGCTTTTTTGCGTAATAATAAGGTTCTAATCAAACCGTGAATTTAAAAGGAAGAAAACTTTGATTATTTGATTCCTAATTATTCAAAAAATATATAATTATTTTTAAAATTTTAATTCTCTATTCAATTTTATTATTTACAAATTTTTATTCTCTATTCAATTTTATTAGAATACTCATAATTTTTTTATTATTTATTTTGTTTAAATTTAAAACAAAGAATATACTATAGATTAATAAACTTTTTAGAAAAAATTTGCTCAAATTAAGATTAAATGAATAATGGGAGGCTGCAAATAAATTTAATAGATTTTGATTATTTTCATTAATATGAAACACATTATCACAGTCAGCGAAGCGCTTCCGCCAATTAAATTTAGGATATTTTTTTATGTCAAGAGTTTTATGGATTTTTGCATTTTGACGATATACTAATTGTTTGTTTTTCTCCTTCTTTTAAACAATTACTTTTATCTTCGTTTTAGTGATTTTTTTTTATTATAATTAAATATTATCCCTTGTTCATTTTTGCCAACATAACGTTCATTTTTGTCCACAAAACTGAATATTTTATTTCTGATTTAAATATTTAAATATATAAGATAATATTAGATTTAGAGTAATGATTCAAGATGTGTATTGTTTTTTATTACGAATATATTATTTCCAATCGCCTTTTTGATGTAGGTTCTTCTTGATTAATATTGGAATAAATTAATCGACTCAATTTAATATAATTATGGTGCATTTGTTGTAATTTTGAAGCAAGCATTAAGTAAACATAAAAGTTTTGTAATTGAATTTAACAGTGAGTGTAACTTTTACGTCAATTCATAACACTTTCATCATCAATGGGGTTTCATGTATTTTTATTCATTAAAAGTTTTTAAATTTATTTATTTTTCTTTGTATTTCGTTCTCATTCCTCTATTTTTTCGTTTTTTTATCTCTTAAAATATTAATGATGTTATGTATTAAATTGAATTCTTTTTATGGTTTGTCTTTTTATGCTTTATAATTTTCATGTTGTTTTATGATATTCGGACCAGATAATATTTTTATATACTTTTTTAAAAATATACATTTGCAAATGAAGTCAAATTCTCAGATAATCTTTATATTTATTAATTGGTTAATTTTGGTTTGACCTAGATATTTTAATTACATCAAGAGCCCTGTTACAGTTAATTAATCAGTTTAGTTGTCAGACTAATTTGAATAAGCAGCACGTTGAATAGTATTATTCAACTTTCAAAATATTAAACGGGAGGCATAATGATAGAATAAAATGTTAATTTAGAATAAATTAAAAGAACAATAATAATATATGTAAGAAATTTTAATTAGAACTTATTGCATAATATCGGTTATACATGTGAATTTAAAGTGTTTTTTTTTAATTTTCGTTCAAAGTCAGTTAAATTAAAAAATATACAATATTAAGTGAATTTATTTGAGCTCGTTTTGCAATTTTCGCAATAAATTTTTGAAACAAATCTTTATGCACTTAAACTAAATTTTTGTATAAAAAACAATTTTTTGTCACTGCTCTAACTCTTATCTCTCAATCTTATATTGTTATAATTATCAACCTTTTTTCTAATGGCAACGGTGGTTTAAATTATATCTTAGCGTATAATTACGCTTGCTTATTTTGATTTATTATATCTTTAATATGATGATCCAATTTTTAATAAATTAATTATTATTATGTTTGATTATTGAAATTATTTTAATAAAATTGAAGAATTTTCTTCATAAATGGATTTATGTTTTTTTGCTTTTATAAAATTGCTGTAAATTATTATTTTTATTATTTTATAAACGACTATGTTTTGTTTTTCTTATCATATTATATCAATTCCATTTTTTTAGTTTATTTTTTTATTTATTCCTTTGATTCACATTGTTATTTCAGCTTGTTAAATTTTTTCCGACGAATTTTTTTTAAGTAACATTTTGTGACAAAATTTGATCTATGTTTTACTGTTAATTTATCAAATAGAAATCATTATTAATATAGCACTTGTATATTCATTATTAAAAAATCTTAAGCGCCCAATGGAACACAAAAATTCCTATTTTTAACTTTTTTTTCACTATTTATATCTATTCAGGTTTAAAGTTTTTATATTTCATAAATTTTGTATTGTTTTGAAGCGCTATTTTTTACACTAGAATAATGGGTGCTTTCTGTATTTTATTATTTTAAAAATTTATAACTATAGTTATAGTTAATTATGATGTCAAAGTTTTGAAGGCCTATTTTTAATTATTTATTTTTTAGACAAAAAACTTGGTAATAGTTTTTTTGGTTATTACTTGAATAATTTAAATTTACTTTTGCAATAACTAGAATATTATCATTTAAATTTTTTTTTAAATTATTAATTTTAATTTCTGTATTAATTAATTATAGTTGAATTACGCTCATAAATATTAATTTTATAGAATTTTTATTATTTAAAACGGAAATAGTTTCGTTATTTTGGTTTTACTTGAATAAATATTTCTTACTGGACATAGTTTATTATTTTAAAAATTATAATAAATATAAGATAATTAATTTGTTATATTAATGTTTTGACGGATTATTTTTCTTATTTAATTTTTCCATTATCTTTCTTTTTTGTTTTATTTTATCTTTTATGCTTTTTAAATTTTTACACCTTTTTTTTGCTTTTTGCGATCTTCCCACGCTAAACATGTTTTTATGCAACATTCTCTCATATTTTTTGATTATTTTTGATCGGGCATGGAAAGGTTTGATGACCCCAGAATTAATCATAATGCATGTTACTCCGTATGATAAAATAAATTAAGGATAATTAGTGATTTTGAAATTAATGCATAACTCATATTTGAACACAGCAGCCACACCTCATGCTTTCGGCCATAGCCTGGGATACACGTAGTGGCAAACGAGATGGGTAAGCGTTGAAGGCAGAGGACGGACCAATTCCCTTTTCAATTAAAAAATATTCTTTAAATTGATAAATTAGCTATGTAATTTATGAGATCTGATTTTTTCATTAGTTTTGTTCTCAGTAATTAAAACAGAAAAACGTTTGTTTCAAATTAATTGATTTGTTTGTGTTTAATTTCATTTTCAAATTGTTTTAAATTAGGCTTTAATTTTTAATATTTAAGTAAAGCTTGTTATTACTATTTTATCATTATATTCAATAAGTTATGAATTTTAAGCAACGACAAATTTCAATTCATTGAAATTTTTCTTTTAATTTGTCTTCTTCATTGCTTTGAGTCTTTAATAATATTGTTCAAGTCTTTAGTATTTAATTTTATTTATTGTTTTGGGTTTTAAATTTGTTCGAGACAAAAAAATGTAAGAATGTTTTTTTAAGGAATACTTAAGCAATATTTATATTATATTTTATTTTTCTTTAAAATTTGGTAACAATTAATTTGTTTGATTTTTTAGTTTACTAATTATGTACAATTATTTTTTGATCTAAAATTAACTATATATTTTAAGAAAATAAATTCTATATTTAGCGAATTCAAACACTGAATTTATAATTTTCAAATTAATACTTGTTTCACTTCCTTTCCTTTACTTTTTGTCTTTATTATACTTTTTGTTCATGATCTGACATACTCGGAGTAATAAATTGGCCTAAACAGGCATTTTACTGCGTCTCAATTGCGCGAATTTCAAGGGGTTAATTTGTACGTCTTAACAAACGTTTTAAAATTTAAATTCCTTATCATTCAAACTTCTAGCACCATTCGATATAAAATCAAAACTCCTTAATTTTTTAATTGAAAAACTCTTTTTTTTTAGATTTATGATCTATCTTCAATACTCGATAATATTTTCTTCCCTCCATTATATTATCCGTCGGGTAATGTTATAATTTCTTGATCGGGGTATTCTTTTGTAATTATTATTGGTTTTAATTTAAAATATGGCTAAAATGGTTATAAGCCTAGATTTAATTAATTATTTCTTTCGTGTTTCTTATTATTATTATTATTTTAAGTAAATTTTGCTAATATAAAAATTATTTTTAATAAAATATGCTTTTCTATATATTTTTAATTTAATAGTTATTTTTTGAATTAGTATAATTGAAGAAATGTATTCCTTTTCACTGTTCAGGCTTGTTTGTATTAATTATAATAATTTTTTCATTATTTATATTATTCAATATATCATTATATTTTTGGTTCTATATATTTGCAAAATGTTCGGAGCCAATCTATGAATTTGGGCGCCTTAGCCAAATTGAATCACTCACATTTTTAGTAATTTTTCTTTCAAAATGGGTTTAAATTTAAAAATTATCTCGAAAAAAAAATAGCAAATTACTTTGTTAATTTATAATGGCGACATTATGAAGTTTCTTAAAACTTAACAATATTCAAATAAATTATGATCAAAATGTTTGAAAAATCTTTTTTTTTTGTGTCTATCGATAAAAATTTGTTTGTTTGAGCAAATTGTGAAGAATTTTTTCAAAAATTTTCAATTTATGATTTTTTGAGTACTTTTTGCTTTGGTGGTTTTTGAAACGATCCAGCAGCATTGATAACTTTGGAAAAATCATCGACTTACTAATTATGATTTTTCTATAGATTATCGGAGATATACAAAGAAAATGTTTTATAATCTTTGTAGATTTCTTTATATATTTATTTGTTTTTTGTTTAAGATCTGTATTTTAGAAAATAAAATTTTCTTTTTATTTTCAGAAAATTGTTTTATGTTATTTCAATTTATGCTAGAATTTAGATTTTGTGTTTTGTTTAAAGAGAATATTATTATGTTTATCCACGTGCCATAATCCAGTGCTTGCAACACACCAGGTGTGGTTTCTGTAAATAAAATTTGGCTAAGGGCGCCGAAAAAATTATTTTAAAGATAAAATTTTTTTATTATAATTGAAAATAATATTGATTTTTTAATTAGTTTTTTCGCGTATTTATAAATTGTTGCCAAAAAATTTAGATTTATTATTTTAATCATTTTAATCGGTTATTATGCGATATGCTGGCCGAAATTTAAATGTGATTGGCTGTTAATATCATATTTTATTCATTATCACATTAATTTAAGAAAATAAATAGTCTTTTTCTATTTAATTGCTTTATTTTTTCTCACTCATTTGTTAACTAATAATTTATATTTATTAAGTACATTTATTTTTTTTATAACTGTTGTAATTTTTTAAATAAATATCGTTTCAATAAGAGTGCTAATTGGTAATTTTGGAAGATTTTTTACAAGTAATTTCAGTTAATTTAATTTTTTAAAATACATAAATATTTCAATTATTTCTTATTTTAATTATTATTTTATTGGCCCTTTTCTATGAAGGAAAGTGTTTTTTGCTTCCTTAGTTTTACTGATTGCTCTGATTAAAATTTATTTTATTGCAAAAATAATCAAATTATTTTTTACATTATAAATTAGCAATTTAATAAATTTTTGAATATTTTATTTTTGATGAAAAAAATAATAATTTAAAAGGTATTCCCTTTAAGATAACTTTTTATTCATAAGGTTTAAGGTTGATTGAAATTGTGAAAAACCCTATTAATTAAAAGCTTCTATATTTTAGTATATATTTTTAACAAAGTTTTGGCATTTTTCACGTATGGTACAAAACGTTGGCCTCTTTCTTTTCTTTGGAAAGGCTCTTTCTCGAGCTCTAATTGTAATAGTGCATCTAATATATGTGCAATAATAAAATAATTTGTCAAATAATTTTTAGTTGATTTTATAAATGTAATATTCTTTAAATATTTTCTTATATTCGTAAATTTTTCTTGTATTCTTGAAGGCGTGCGATTTATTACTTTTGTCTTATGTATTCCCTTTTTATTTTTTAAAATAATTTATTTCCCTTATTTTATTTCATTTCTTAGATTTTAAATTTTTAATATATTTGAAAAATTCTTTTTAATGCTTGAACACACCAATAATTTTGCATTTTTTGCGATTAATTTTTTTTTTCATTGATCACTATTGTTTTAAAATTACTTTGTTAATTTATACGGACGGCATTATGAAGTTTCTTAAAACTTAACAATATTCAAATAAATTATGATCAAAATGTTTGAAAAATCTTTTTTTTTTGTGTCTATCGATAAAAATTTGTTTGTTTGAGCAAATTGTGAAGAATTTTTTCAAAAATTTTCAATTTATGATTTTTTGAGTACTTTTTGCTTTGGTGGTTTTTGAAACGATCCAGCAGCATTGATAACTTTGGAAAAATCATCGACTTACTAATTATGATTTTTCTATAGATTATCGGAGATATACAAAGAAAATGTTTTATAATCTTTGTAGATTTCTTTATATATTTATTTGTTTTTTGTTTAAGATCTGTATTTTAGAAAATAAAATTTTCTTTTTATTTTTCAGAAAATTGTTTTATGTTATTTCAATTTATGCTAGAATTTAGATTTTGTGTTTTGTTTAAAGAGAATATTATTATGTTTATCCACGTGCCATAATCCAGTGCTTGCAACACACCAGGTGTGGTTTCTGTAAATAAAATTTGGCTTAAGGGCGCCGAAAAAATTATTTTAAAGATAAAATTTTTTTTATTATAATTGAAAATAATATTGATTTTTTAATTAGTTTTTCGCGTATTTATAAATTGTTGCCAAAAAATTTAGATTTATTATTTTAATCATTTTAATCGGTTATTATGCGATATGCTGGCCGAAATTTAAATGTGATTGGCTGTTAATATCATATTTTATTCATTATCACATTAATTTAAGAAAATAAATAGTCTTTTTCTATTTAATTGCTTTATTTTTTCTCACTCATTTGTTAACTAATAATTTATATTTATTAAGTACATTTATTTTTTTTATAACTGTTGTAATTTTTTAAATAAATATCGTTTCAATAAGAGTGCTAATTGGTAATTTTGGAAGATTTTTTACAAGTAATTTCAGTTAATTTAATTTTTTAAAATACATAAATATTTCAATTATTTCTTATTTTTAATTATTATTTTATTGGCCCTTTTCTATGAAGGAAAGTGTTTTTTGCTTCCTTAGTTTTACTGATTGCTCTGATTAAAATTTATTTTATTGCAAAAATAATCAAATTATTTTTTACATTATAAATTAGCAATTTAATAAATTTTTGAATATTTTATTTTTGATGAAAAAAATAATAATTTAAAAGGTATTCCCTTTAAGATAACTTTTTATTCATAAGGTTTAAGGTTGATTGAAATTGTGAAAAACCCTATTAATTAAAAGCTTCTATGTTTTAGTATATATTTTTAACAAAGTTTTGGCATTTTTCACGTATGGTACAAAACGTTGGCCTCTTTCTTTTCTTTGGAAAGGCTCTTTCTCGAGCTCTAATTGTAATAGTGCATCTAATATATGTGCAATAATAAAATAATTTGTCAAATAATTTTTAGTTGATTTTATAAATGTAATATTCTTTAAATATTTTCTTATATTCGTAAATTTTTCTTGTATTCTTGAAGGCGTGCGATTTATTACTTTTGTCTTATGTATTCCCTTTTTATTTTTTAAAATAATTTATTTCCCTTATTTTATTTCATTTCTTAGATTTTAAATTTTTAATATATTTGAAAAATTCTTTTTAATGCTTGAACACACCAATAATTTTGCATTTTTTGCGATTAATTTTTTTTTTCATTGATCACTATTGTTTTAAAATTACTTTGTTAATTTATACGGACGGCATTATGAAGTTTCTTAAAACTTAACAATATTCAAATAAATTATGATCAAAATGTTTGAAAAATCTTTTTTTTTTGTGTCTATCGATAAAAATTTGTTTGTTTGAGCAAATTGTGAAGAATTTTTTCAAAAATTTTCAATTTATGATTTTTTGAGTACTTTTTGCTTTGGTGGTTTTTGAAACGATCCAGCAGCATTGATAACTTTGGAAAAATCATCGACTTACTAATTATGCTTTTTCAATAGATTATCGGAGATATACATAGAAAATGTTTTATAATCTTTGTAGTTTTTTTATATATTTTCTTTATCTGTGAATTTTTGTTTAATTATCTGTATTTTGTAAATAAATTCTCGGAGTGCCTCAAGAATCTTTCTTAATTTATTAGTATTTAATTATTGCAATTGGTTTTACTTTTTTATTCAATTAAACTCTTTTAAATTTTCAAAAAATTGTTTTATGTTACCTATTTCAATATTTTTTAATTCACTTTTAATTTATGAAATACAATAATTAATATTATCCTGTTGTTACGTTGCTTCTACGTTGACTTTATTATTTCATGCAAATTCTCTTAAATATTGTGCAA